>CM053038.1:44000-134000 GCA_028564925.1 Lithobates sylvaticus | reverse complement strand
TAGTTTTTCTGTAGTGGGTGGAGCCTGCTGGGCCCCTCCCACAGCTCTGCTCTCTTCTTGTGCAGGGTGACTGGTCTTGTCTCCGCCCCCCCCTCCTGTAGTTTTCTGTAGTGGGTGGAGCCTGCTGAGCCCCTCCCACAGCTCTGTGCTCTCTCCTTGTGCAGGGTGACTGGTCTTGTCTCCGCCCCTCCTGTAGTTTTCTGTAGTGGGTGGAGCCTGCTGAGCCCCTCCCACAGCTCTGCTCTCTCTCCTCCTTGTGCAGGGTGACTGGTCTTGTCTCCGCCCCCCTCCTGTAGTTTTCAGTAGAGGGTGGAGCCTGCTGAGCCCCTCCCACAGCTCTGTTCTCTCTTCTTGTGCAGGGTGACTGGGCTTGTCTCCGCCCCCTCCTGTAGTTTTCTGTAGTGGGTGGAGCCTGCTGGGCCCCTCCCACAGCTGTGCTCTCTCTTGTGCAGGGTGACTGGTCTTGTCTCCGCCCCCCTCCTGTAGTTTTCTGTAGTGGGTGGAGCCTGCTGGGCCCCTCCCACAGCTCAGCTCTCTCCCCTTGTGCAGGGTGACTGGTCTTGTCTCCGCCCCCCTCCTGTAGTTTTTCTGTAGTGGGTGGAGCCTGCTGAGCCCCTCCCACAGCTCTGTTCTCTCTCCTTGTGCAGGGTGACTGGTCTTGTCTCCACCCCCCCTCCTGTAGTTTTCTGTAGTGGGTGGAGCCTGCTGAGCCGCTCCCACAGCTCAGCTCTCTCCCCTTGTGCAGGGTGACTGGTCTTGTCTCCGCCCCTTCCTATAGGTTTTTGTAGTGGGTGGAGCCTGCTGGGCCCCTCCCACAGCTCTGCTCTCTCTTCTTGTGCAGGATGACTGGTCTTGTCTCCGCCCCCCCTCCTGTAGTTTTCTGTAGTGGGTGGAGCCTGCTGGGCCCCTCCCACAGCTCTGCTCTCTCTCCTTGTGCAGGGTGACGGTCTTGTCTCCGCCCCCCTCCTGTAGTGGGTGGAGCCTGCTGGCCCCTCCCACAGCTCTGCTTTCTCTCCTTGTGCAGGGTGACAGGTCTTGTCTCCGCCCCCCTCCTGTAGTTTTTGTAGTGGGTGGAGCCTGCTGGGCCCCTCCCACAGCTCTGCTCTTCTTGTGCAGGGTGACTGGTCTTGTCTCCGCCCCCCCCTCCTGTAGTTTTGTAGTGGGTGGAGCCTGCTGGGCTCCGCCCCCTCCTGTAGTTTTCTGTAGTGGGTGGAGCCTGCTGGGCCGCTCCCACAGCTCTGCTCTCTCTCCTTGTGCAGGGTGACAGGTCTTGTCTCCGCCCCTTCCTATAGGTTTTTTAGTGGGTGGAGCCTTCTGGGCCCCTCCCACAGCTTAGCTCTCTCCCCTTGTACAGGGTGACCGTTCTTGTCTCCACCCCCCTCTTGTATTTTTTTGTAATGGGCAGAGCCTGCTGGGCCCCTCCCACAGCTCTGCACATGCTATGTACAGCACAGTGATGATGTCACATGCTACTTTTACAAGGTAATATCTGGGTTAGCAAAGGCATTTAATGCTCACAAAGTGGACTTCCATCTTTTGTGTTTCCAATGATGACATAAGATGTGTGCTAGGTGAGAAGGAGCAGCACTTCCCCTTTAAACACCTGCAGATCCGGCCCTCTGGGGACGGCGGTGCACTCACGGCGGCTTCTACTCCCAGAGGCAGAGCGGCAATTGCGGCTTATTACATTCCCGGCTCTTACAGGGTTACACGTCAATAAATCTGTTTGTGTGCAGAGAGTCCGCAGAGAGCTCCCTCTCCATCTGTCACACCTACCTGGGTAAAGTCCTAATTAGGAGGCGACTATCGATCGGTCAGACAGCGCCAATCCTCCAACAACGTCTATTTGTCAGATTAGGCTTCATAAACTGCTACTGGGTGCAGAGTGCAGAGTGCTGGGTGCAGAGTGCAGAGTGCTGGGTGCAGGGTGCAGAGTGCTGGGTGCAAGGTGCTGAGTGTTGGGTGCTGAGTGTTGGGTGCTGAGTGCTGGGTGCTGAATACTGGATACTGAGTGCTGGGTACTGAGTGCTGGGTACTGAGTGCAGGCTGCTGAGTGCTGAGTGCAGGGTGCTGAGTGCTGAGTGCAGGGTGCTGAGTGCTGGGTGCTGAGTGTTGGGTGCTGGGTGCTGAGTGCTCAGTACTGAGGGCTGAGTGCAGGATGCTGGGTGCTCAGTACTGGGTGCTTGGTGCTGAGTGCTGGGTACAGAGTGCTTGGTGATGGGTGCTGGGCGCTGGGTGCAGGGTGCTTGGTGCTAGGCGCTGGGTGCAGGGTGCTTGGTGCTGGGCGCTGGGTACAGGGTGCTTGGTGCTGGGTGCAGGGTGCTGGGTGCTGAGCGCTGGGTGCAGGATGCTGGATGCAGAGTGCAGGGTGCTGAGTGCTGGGTGCAGGGTGCTTGGTGCAGGGTGCTGAGTGCTGGGTGCAGGGTGCTTGGTGCAGGGTGCTTGGTGCAGGGTGCTGAGTGCTGGATGACGGGTGCTGAGTGCTGGGTGCTTGGTGCTGGGTGCTTGGTGCAGGGTGCTGAGTGACGGGTGCTGAGTGCTGGGTGCTGAGTGCTGGGTACTGAGTGCTGGGTACAGAGTGCTTGGTAATGGGTGCTGGGCGCTGGGTGCAGGGTGCTTGGTGCTGAGCGCTGGGTGCAGGGTGCTAGACGCTGGGTGCAGGGTGCTTGGTGCTAGGTGCAGGGTGCTTGGTGCTGGGTGCTGAGCGCTGGGTCTGGGTGCAGGGTGCTTGGCGCTGAGTGCTGGGTGCTGAGCGCTGGGTGCTTGGTGCTGGGTGAAGTGTGCTGGGTGCAGGGTGCTAGGTGCTAAGTGCTTTGTGCTGGGTGCAGGGTGCTTGGTGCTGCGTGTAGGGTGCTTGGTGCTGGATGCAGAGTGCTGGGTGCAGGGTGCAGGGTGCTTGGTGCAGGGTGCTTGGTGCAGGGTGCTGAGTGCTGGATGACGGGTGCTGAGTGCTGGGTGCTTGGTGCTGGGTGCTTGGTGCAGGGTGCTGAGTGACGGGTGCTGAGTGCTGGGTGCTGAGTGCTGGGTACTGAGTGCTGGGTACAGAGTGCTTGGTGATGGGTGCTGGGCGCTGGGTGCAGGGTGCTTGGTGCTGGGAGCTGGGTGCAGGGTGCTAGACGCTGGGTGCAGGGTGCTTGGTGCTAGGTGCAGGGTGCTTGGTGCTGGGTGCTGAGCGCTGGGTCTGGGTGCAGGGTGCTTGGCGCTGAGTGCTGGGTGCTGAGCGCTGGGTGCTTGGTGCTGGGTGAAGAGTGCTGGGTGCAGGGTGCTGGGTGCTAAGTGCTTTGTGCTGGGTGCAGGGTGCTTGGTGCTGCGTGCAGGGTGCTTGGTGCTGGATGCAGAGTGCTGGGTGTAGGGTGCTGGGTGCTAAGTGCTTTGTGCTGGGTGCAGGGTGCTTGGTGCTGGGTGCTGCATGCAGGGTGCTTGGTGCTGGATGCAGAGTGCTGGGTGCTTGGTGCAGAGTGCTAAGTGCTGGGTGCAGGGTGCTTGGTGCAGGGTGCTAAGTGCTGTATGCAAGGTGCTGAATGCAGGGTGCTGAGTGTTGGGTGCTGAGTGATTGGTGCTGGGTGCAGGGTGCAGGGTGTTGAGTGCTTGGTGCTGAGTGCTGGGTGCAGGGTGCTTGGTGCAGGGTGCCAAGTGCTGGGTGCTTGGTGCAGGGTGCTAAGTGCTGGATGCAAGGCGTTGAATGCAGGGTGCTGGGTGCTGAGTGCTTGGTGCTGAGTGCTGTGTGCAGGGTGCTGAGAGCTGGTGCTGGGTGCAGGGGGCTGGGTGCTGAGTGCTTGGTGCTGGGTGCTTGGTGAAGGGTGCAGGGTACTGAGTGCTTGGTGAAGGGTGAAGGGTGCAGGGTGCTGGGTGAAGGGTGCTGGGTGCTGAGTGCTTGGTGAAGGGTGCTGAGTGCTTGGTGAAGGGTGAAGGGTGCAGGGTGCAGGGTGCAGGGTGATGGGTGAAGGGTGCAGGGTGCTGGGTGCTGAGTGCTTGGTGCATATAAAGTAGACCGTGTTGCTTCCGGGACAACATTGTAGCATCTGTTTTAACTAAAATATTCACAGAATTGCGCAGGGGGTGGAGCCTGTGCATCATCACTCAGGTGTGCGTTATGTCCGATGTCTCTTTGTGTAAGATATTATACAATGTAGTCAGGGCTGGTAAAATGGAAATGTCCAGAGCTTTTATGCCAGATGTCTGCTGTAAGACCAGTGGGGGTGGGGAGGGGGGAATTCCTGGTCTGTGAACTTCAGTGTGCAGGACAATGGGCTGAGCTAGGGGGGTCCTCTAATTACATAAACTGGTAAAAGGTTAGGAAGGAAGGAAGGAAGGAAGGAAGGAAAGGAAGGAAGGAAGGAAGGAAGAATGAAGGAAGAAAGTGGGGGCAGGGGGCAAGGAAGAAAGGAAAAAGAAGCAATTAGGGAAGGAAGGAAGATAGAGAGGAAGAAATAAAAAAAAGAAAGGAATGAAAGAGGAAGTAAAGAAAGGAGGATAGGAAGGAAAAAAAGGAAGGAAGTAAGAAAGGAGGGAAGAAGGGGGCAAGGAAGAAAGGTAAAAGAAGCAATTAGGGAAGGAAGGAAGATAGAGAGGAAGAAATAAAAAAAAGAAAGGAAGGCAAAAAAGAATGGAATGAAAGAGGAAGTAAAGAAAGGAGGATAGGAAGGAAAAAAAGGAAGGAAGGAAGGGAAAGAAGGAAGTACGAAAGGAGGGAAGAAGGGGGCAAGGAAAAAAGGAAAAAGACGAGCAATTAGGGAAGGAAGGAAGATAGAGAGGAAGAAATAAGGAAAAAATAAAGGAATGAAAGAGGAAGTAAAGAAAGGAGGATAGGAAGGAAAAAAGGAAGGAAGGAAGGGAAAGAAGGAAGTAAGAAAGGAGGGAAGAAGGGGGCAAGGATTGGAAGAAAGGTAAAAGAAGCAATTAGGGAAGGAATGAAGATAGAGAGGAAGAAATGAAAGGAGGAAGGAAGGAAAGAGGAAGGGGGAAGTAAGAAAGGCAGGAAGAAAGGAAGGAAGAGGTAAGCAAGGAAAAGGGAAGGAAGAATACGAGGAAAGAATGAAGCAGTGAATAAAGGAGGGAAGGAAGGAATTGAGGGAAAGAAGAGGAAAGGAAGGTAGGAAGGAAGTAGAGAACAGGGAAAAAGGAAGTAAGGGGAGGAGGTTGGGAAAGAAGAAAGGAAGGAAAGAAAGGAAGATAGGAAGGAAACAAAGGAAGAAGAAAGGAAGGAAGAAAGAAAGTAGGGAGCAGGGGAAAAGGGAAGTAAGGGGAGAAGGAAAGTAAAGAAGAAAGGGAAAGAAGATAGGAAAGACAAAAGGAAGGAAGGTAAGAGAAGAAGAGAAAGCAAGGAAGTAAAAAAGGAGGGAAGAAGTGAGCAAGAAAGAAAATAAAAATAAAGAATTAGGGAAGGAAAGAAAGATGATAGAGGGGAAGAAATGAAAGGAAGAGAGGAAGGAAGAGAAAGGGAGGAAGGAAGAAAGGAGGAAGAGAAGGAAGGAAGGAAAGAAGGATGAGGTAAGTGAGGAAGTAAGGATACAAGGAAAGAGGGAAGCAAGGAATAAAGAAGGGAAGGACGAAAGAAAGATAGGTAGGAAGGAATTAGGGAAAGAAGGAAGGAAAAGTAGAAAGGAAGGAGAAAAATAGCAAGCAAGGAAGTATGAAAGACAGTGAGAAAGGAAAGAAGGAGGGAAGAAGATAGGAAGAAAGAAGGAAGCATGAAAGAAAGTAGGGAAGGGAATATGGAAAGGCTTCTTCACAGTAAGTGCTATGGAAATGTGGAATAAAGCTGGTTCTGGCCAACTTTGTAGACAGTTTTTTTTTAAAAAAAAAGGCCTGGATTCTTTCCTAGATATATGTAATAGAACTGGATACTAATATTAATAGGTAAAGTTGATCCAGGTAATATCCGATTTCCTCTTTCGGGATCAGGAAGGAATTTTCTTTCCCTGCTGGAGTGAATTGGATCATGCTTCAATGGGGTTTTTTGCCTTCCTCAGGATAAACTGTGGGTATAGGATTGTGTATATAGGATTGTATCATTTTTTTATTTTATGTTTTTTCCTTTTATTGGTTGAATTGGATGGACTTGTGTCTTTTTTCAACCAGACTTACTATGTAACTATAAAGGAAGGACGCAAGGAAGGAAAGAAGGAAGGGATTAAGGGAAAGAATGAAGGGGAAAGGAAGGAAGTGAGGAAGGAAAGAAGGAAGGAATTAAGGGAAAGAATGAAGGGGAAAGGAAGGAAGTGAGGAAGGAAAGAAGGAAGGAATTAAGGGAAAGCATGAAGGGGAAAGGAAGGAAGTGAGGAAGGAAGGAAGGGATTAAGGGAAAGAATAAAGGGGAAAGGAAGGAAGTGAGGAAGGAAGGAAGTAAATAAGGGAAAGAATGAAGGGGAAAGGAAGGAAGTGAGGAAGGAAAGAAGGAAGGAAATAAGGGGAAGAATGAAGGGGAAAGGAAGGAAGTGAGGAAGGAAGGAAAAGAAGAAAGGAAAGAAGGGAAAGAATGAAGGGGAAAGGAAGGAAGTGAGGAAGGAAAGAAAGAAGGAAATAAGGGTAAGAATGATAGGGAAAAGAAGGAAGTGAGGAAGGAAGGAAAGAAGAAAGGAAATAAAGGGAAATAATTAAGGGGAAAGGAAGGAAGTGAGGAAGGAAAGAAGGAAGGAAAAAAGGGAAAGAATGAAGGGGAAAGGAAGGAAGTGAGGAAGGAAGGAAGGAAATAAGGGAAAGAATGAAGGGGAAGGGATTGAAGTGAGGAAGGAAAGAAGGAAGGAAATAAGGGAAAGAATGAAGGGGAAAGGAAGGAAGTGAGGAAGGAAAGAAAGAAGGAAATAAGGGAAAGAATGATAGGGAAAAGAAGGAAGTGTGGAAGGAAGGAAAGAAGAAAGGAAATAAACGGAAAGAATTAAGGGGAAAGGAAGGAAGCGAGGAAGGAAAGAAGGAAGGAAATAACGGACAGAATGAAGGGGAAAGGAAGGAAGTGAGGAAGGAAGGAATTAAGGGAAAGAATGAAGGGGAAAGGAAGGAATGAGGAAGAAAAGAAGGAAGGAATTTAAGGGAAAGAATGAAGGGTAAAGGAAGGAAGTGAGTAGGGAAAGAAGGAAGGAAGTTAGAACGAATGAAAGAAGAGAATAAAAGAAGAACGGAAGGAGTAAGAAAGAAGGGAGTTAAAAAGGGAAGGGAGTAAGGAAAAAAAGGCAGGAAGGATGGCAGAAAAGGAGGTAAAGAAGAAAGAGAGGCGAAAGGAAGGACACAAGGAAGTAAGAAAGGAAGGGAGCTAGGAAAGAAAGAAGGAAGAAAGGAAAACAATGAAGGGGAAAGTAAAGAAGTGAGGAGGGAAGGAAGATAGAAAGACAGAAGGGAATGAAAGAAAAACAGAAGGAGAAACAAAGAAAGGAATTAAAAAAGGGAAGGAAGGAAGAAGGCAGAAAGGAAGAGAAGGAAGGAAAGAAGAAAGAAATGAGAAAGGAAGAATGCAAGGAAGTAAGAAAGGAAAGGAGGAAGGAAGGAAGGAAGGAAGAAGGAAGGAAGGAAGAAAGGAAAGGAGGAAGGAAAAAAGGAAAGGAGGAAGGAAGAAAGGAAAGGAGGAAGAGAGGAAGAAAGGAGGAAGGAAGGAGAAAGAAAGGAAAGGAAAGAAGAAAGGAAGAAAGTAAAGGAGGAAGGAAGGAAGGAAGAAAGGAAAGTCAGAAGGAAGGAAAGAAGGAAGGAAGAAAGGACAAAAAAGAAGGAAGAGAGGAAGAAAGGGGGGTAGAAAAAGGAAGGAAGGAGGAAAGAGGGAGGGATGGAAGTAAGGAAAAAAATAGGGAAGGAATTAAAAAATTTTAGGACTATAACATCACAGAGGTCAAAACATGTAGTGGCCCCTACACACTCTATAGCTTCCTGTTGGGGTGGAGGGGCCGCAGCACACCAGTGAGCCCAGCACTGTATTCTCCCTCCTGTAAGCATGTTCTCTGTAAGCAATGGAGTCAGACTGGGAGGGCTGACCCCTCCTTTCCCAGTCTGAGTGCTGCTGTACAGGGCATTAGAAGAGGTTAGTATTATTATTGATGCAAGTTCTATGAAGAAATACATGCAATCTTTGTTTTTTTATGAGTAGATAACTGGATACTATGGAGGTTATCTTATCTGCTGAAAGTTCAGCTTTAATGGTGCATGTGATGGAGGAGAGACGACAAGCTGCAAAAGGGGAAAAAACAGATGGGTTTAGCCTGCCGAGCAGAAGAAAAGGGATCTCTAAATCACAAAATCTGCATCCAAAGTGAGCGGGCAGGCAGGGCATGCCAAAGCGAACCCCTACGGGCATCAGCTGGCATCACGTCCCAGGCAGAGAGTGAAGTTCCCACTGGGAAAGGGACCAAGAGCCCTACGTGTCACCCTGCAAACCGCCTTCCGCTCCCGGTCCAGCGCTGGCTGGCAGCATGCCCGAAGTGCAGCCCGGAATCAGCTGGGAAGGCAGCTGTGCTACGAAGTGTGCCCACTCCGCTGGAAGAGGAGAGCGCAATACTGGCTGCGGGGGGCAAACAACTCACCGACTCTGCCCAGATATCAACATCGCCCAAACACGGCCTGACACTCTACCATCTATTTACCTACCTACCTAATATCTGTCTTTCTATGTATCTTTCTATCTATCTATCTGTCTATCTATCTATCTATCTATCTATCTATCTATCTATCTATCTGTCTGTCTGTCATCTCATTTCTTTCACCTCCTCTCCCTTCCTTCACATTCTACTCATTTCTTTTTCCTACTCTCTCCATTTCTCTCTTCCCTTCTCCACAGCTCGCTTCCCCTTCTCTCATCTCCACTACTTTCGTTTCTTCCCTACTCCTCTCCTCTGCTTTCATCTCCTCCTCACCACTTTTCTCCTCTGCTCTCTTCTTATCCTCTCCTCTCATCTCCACTACTCCTCTCTCTACCCTTCTCCACTGCTCGCTTCTCCTCCTCTCATCTCCACTACTCGCTTCTCCTCCTTTTGTCTCCCTTACTGCCCTCTCTTCCTTACTGCTCTTCCCTGTTTTCTTCTATTACTTTCCTCTCATCTCCACTACTCCCCTATTTTTTCTTCCCCCATCTCCTCCCTCCACTCTTCTTTCCTCCCCTCTTTTCCCTCTTCCTCTGCTCGCTTCTCCCCTCATGTCCACTACTTCCCTTTTTTCCCTACTCCTCTCTCTGCTTCCGTCTCCTCCTCTCCACTCTTCCCTTCCCTTCTCCTCTGCTCTCTTCTTCCTATCTCCACTACTCCCCTCTCTACTCTTCTTCACTGCTCGCTTCTCCTCCCCTCTTTTCCCTTCTCCACTGCCCACTTCTCCTCTCATCTCCACTACTTCCCTTTCTTCCCTACTCCTCTCTCTGCTTCCGTCTCCTCCTCTCCACTCTTCCCTTCCCCTCTCCTCTGCTCTCTTCTCCTCATCTCCACTACTCCCCTCTCTTCCCTTCTCCACTGCTTGCTTCTCCTCCTCACATCTCCACTACTCCCCTTTCTTCCCTTCTCCACTGCTTGCTTCTCCTCCTCTCCACTACTCTCCTCTTTTCCCTTCTCCACTGCCCACTTCTCCTCTCATCTCTACTACTCCCCTTTCTTCTCTACTCCCCTCTCTTCCCTTCTCCACTGATCACTTATCCTCCTCTCATCTCCACTGCTCCCCTCTCTTCCATTCTCCACTGCTCACTTATCCACCTCTCATCTCCACTACTCCCCTCTTTTCCCTTCCCCTCTCTTTTGCTCTCATCTTATCCTCTCCCCTCATCTCCACTACTCCCCTCTCTACCCTTTTCCACTGATCGCTTCTCCTCCTCTCATCTCCACTACTCACTTCTCCTCCTTTTTGTCTCCCATACTCCCCTCTCTTCCTTACTCCTCTCTACTGTTTTCTTCTATTCCTCTCCTCTCATCTCCACTACTACTCCCCTCTTTTCCCTTCTCCACTGCTTGCTTCTCCTCCTCTCATCTCCACTACTTCTCTTTCTTCTCTACTCCTCTCTCTGCTTCCATCTCCTCCTCTCCACTCTTTTCCCTTCCCCTCTCCTCTCATCTCCATCACTATTCCCCTCTTTTTTCTTCCCCACTTCTCCTCCTCTCATCTCAACTACTCCCCTCTCTTCCCTTCTCCACTGCTCGCTTCTTCTCCTCTCATATTCACTACTCCCCTCTCTTCCCTTCACTGCCCACTTCGCCTCCTCTCATCTCCACTACTCCCCTCTTTTCCCTTCTCCACTGCCTACTTCTCCTCTCATCTCCACTACTCCGCTCTTTTCCCTTCTCCATTGTTCGCTTCTACTCCTCTCATTTCCACTACTTCCCTTTCTTCTCTACTCCTCTCTCTGCTTTCGTCTCCTCCTCTCCACTCTTTTGCCTCCCCCTCTCCTCTCATCTCCACCATTATTCCCCTCTTTTTTCTTCCCCACTTCTCCTCCTCCTCTCATCTCCACTACCTCCCCTCTCTTCGCTTCTCCACTGCTCGCTTTTCCTCCTCTCATCTCCACTACTAATTCCCTCTTTTCCCTTCTCCACTGCCTACTTCTCCTCTCATCTCCACAACTCCCCTCTTTTCCCTTCTCCACTGCTCGCTTCTCCTCCTCTCATCTCCATGCCTACTTCCCTTTCTTCTCTACTCCTCTCTCTGCTTTCGTCTCCTCCTCTCCACACTTTTCCCTTTCCCCCTCCTCTCATCTCCACCACTATTCCCCTCTTTTTTCTTCCCCACTTCTCCTCCTCTCATCTCCACTACTCCCCTTTTTTCTCCTCCCCTCTCCTTTGCTCTCTTCTTCACCTCTTCCCTCACCTCCACTTCTCCCCTCTTTTGCCTTCTCCACTGCTCACTTCTCCTCCTCCTCTCATCTCTACTACTCCCCTCTCTTCCCTTCACTGCCCACTTCTCCTCCTCTTATCTCCACTACTCCCCTCTTTTCCCTTCTCCACTGCTCACTTCTCCTCTCATCTCCACTACTCCCCTCTTTTCCCTTGTCCACTGCTCGCTTCTCCTCCTCTCATCTCCACTACTCACCTCTTCCCTTCTCCACTGCTCACTTCTCCTCCTCTCATCTCCACTACTCCCCTCTCTTTCCTTCACTGCTTGCTTCTCCTCCTCTCATCTCCACTACTCTCCTCTTTTCCCTTCTCCACTGCTCGCTTCTCCTCCTCTCATCTCCACTGCTCGCTTCTCCTCCTCTCATCTCCACTACTCCCCTCCCTTTCCTTCTCCACTGCTCACTTCTCCTCCTCTCACCTCCACTACTCCCCTCTCTTTCCTTCACTGCTTACTTCTCCTACTCTCATCTCCACTACTCTCCTCTTTTCCCTTCTCCAGTCCACTGCTCCCTTCTCCTCCTCTCATCTCCACTTCTCGCTTCTCCTCCTTTTGTCTCCCTTACTCCCCTCTCTTCCTTACTCCTTATTCCTGTTTTCTTCTATTCCTCTGCTCTTTTCTCCACCACTACCCCCCCCCCCCTTTTCTTCCCCCCCATCCTCTTCTTTCTTCTCCCTCCACTTTTCTCTCCTATTTCCCCCCTCTGCTCTTTTTCTCATTCTTCTCCTTTCTTTTGATTTCCTCCTCACTCGTCTCTTGGGGTTGAGATGCATCGAAAGGTAAAAAATGTGGAAACAAATATTCTAAAGTCAATACTCAAAAATTTAAAATACGTTAAAAAAAAAAAAAGGGGGGGGGGGGCAGATTGGATTGCCCACTAATGCCGCGTACACACGATCGGAATTCTCGTCGGAAAAAACTCTGACGGTTTTTCCGACGGAATTCCAATGGAATTTCGCTCAAGCTGTGTTGCCTACACACGGTCACACCAAATTCCGACGGTCAATAACACAGCGGCATAAAACACATTCGACAGCACTATAAAAGGGAAGTTTAATGCTTCCGAGCATGCGTCGAATTGTTTCCGAGCATGCGTCGGAATTTTGCGTGTCGGAATTGCATACACACGATCGGAAAATCCGATAGAAAGGTTTTCCGTCGGAAAAATTGAGAACAGGTTCTCAATTCAAAGTCCGTCGGAAATTCCGACAGAAAAAGACCGATGGGCATACACACGGTCGGAAAATCCGATGAAAAGCTCCCATCGGACTGTTTCCATCGGAAATTCCGACCGTGTGTACGCCGCATTAGTCTTTTTCTGTCGTCGCCCTTTTTATTCTTCTATAGACAATAAAATAAATTGTTTCTGATTTTCTGCAAACGAAATGTCAGTCATGGCGGAAAAACACGTGAGCTGTCACTGGTGACCCTACAGGTGAGACCACCATAGAAAACCCACAGCAACCAGCTGTCGGCCATCTTCTGCGTTCTGGTTGCGGGGGGTTGCGCCACAACACCCCTCGCCACTAATCAATGCGCTGCCACATTATTGCGCACTTTGGAGAGGCAGTTCTGTAACCGCGAAATACAGTCTGCGGTGTTGGCAGCGCCGAGGTTTTGGTCGTAGTGCCGCCATGTGTTGACTAGGGTGTGATGGTTGTGAAGGCCATACCAACACACTCTTGTGTTGTGGCTGCCACCGGCGTGTTTTTGTACGTAGCGGTCTAGCGGGCTAACACACACTTCTGTAGCGGCAGATTGTTTTTGTGGATGTGTTTGTGTATTTTTTCTGCGCATGGGGTTAATGGCTGCACGCGTGTGTGTGTCATCTGTCTGTTTCGGCGTGCGTGTGTGTTCAATTTCAGGGTGGCTGATGTTATTGCCACAAACTCATTTGGCCGATATTGTTTTTTAATCAGTGCCATGGCAACCATGATGCAAGCCTCGATCTCACACCTGATCCACACTGCCTCTCACCACCCTCTTCTCCTCCGCGGCGATGTCTCTTACTGCAAGGCCTCCGAGACCATCTGTGTCAAGTTGGTGGAGGAAAAGAGGGGAGGGGGGGGTGGAAAACAACGCGTGTCCCTGCTTCCTCCCGCTCAGGAATTCAGAGTAGGGAATTTTCGGCATGGACATCATGCGTGGTTGACTTGAAGTTGCCTCCAGGATTGTCCACCGCTGTAGAGTTTGTTTGCCAACGTTTGTTTAGGGTTCATAGCTAGACATGAATAGCGGTCTTATAGAAGCGTTAAAGACCAACGTTGGTCATCAGGTGTTATCAACAGGCTGAAGATTGTTTTAAATATTCTCTTCCTTTATGTGGTCCATTTTCAGGTGGACATTGGTGTTTTGTGCCAAAAAAATTACCGTCAGCTAGGCCACAGGATGTGGTCTTACAAGGGTTACCATCAGTTAGGCTAGAGGATGTGCTCTTACAAGGGTTACCATCAGGTAGGCTAGAGGATGTGGTCTTACAAGGGTTACCATCAGGTAGGCCACAGGATGTGGTCTTACAAGGGTTACCATCAGGTAGGCTACAGGATGTGGTCTTACAAGGGTTACCATCAGGTAGGCTAGAGGATGTGCTCTTACAAGGCTTACCATCAGGTAGGCTAGAGGATGTGCTCTTACAATGCTTACCATCAGTTAGGCTAGAGGATGTGCTCTTACAAGGGTTACCATCAGGTAGGCTAGAGGATGTGCTCTTACAAGGGTTACCATCAGGTAGGCTAGAGGATGTGGTCTTACAAGGGTTACCATCAGGTAGGCCACAGGATGTGGTCTTACAAGGGTTACCATCAGGTAGGCTAGAGGATGTGGTCTTACAAGGGTTACCATCAGGTAGGCTAGAGGATGTGGTCTTACAAGGGTTACCATCAGGTAGGCTAGAGGATGTGGTCTTACAAGGGTGGGGGTGAAAAACAACGTGTGTCCCTGCTTCCTCCCGCTCAGGAATTCAGACTGGGGAAATTTCCGACAAGGACGTCATGCGTGTTTGACATGACGTGGCCTCAAGGGATGAATAGCGGTCTTATAGGAGCGTTAAAGACCAACGTTGGTCATAAGGTGTTATCAACAGGCTGAAGGTTGTTTTAAATATTCTCTTCCTTTATGTGGTCCATTTTCGGGTGGACGTTGGTTTTTTGTGCCAAAAGATTACCGTCAGGTAGGCTACAGGATGTGGTCTTACAAGGGTTACCGTCAGGTAGGCTACAGGATGTGGTCTTACAAGGGTTACTAGGACTTTAGTTTGCCATTCTGATAAAGTTATTTCTATGGTGGTCTGCACAGTATTGGTGGTCTACAGCACCTGGTATTCTCAGGTGATTCCCCCATTCAAGTACTAACCAGGCTCACCCCTGCTAGCCCCTGAGATCAGATGAGATCTGGCGCATTCTGGGTGATGTGGCCATAGCCTATAGTATTGGTGGTGCGCACAGCCTCCTAGCTCTGTATTTGTAGTGTGAGATCTAAGGCACTGCTGCTTCTGACTGCTAGTCTCGGGAGATTTGATGATATCGGTATTATGGCTTTTAATGTGCTGGAGGATCTGCTACAAGGAAGCAAAGCCCAGCTCCTCTACCAAGATGGTGGCCACCTCCACACAGATAGGGAGAAGGATCGGCTGAAGTGAGTCCACAGGCAATACCTACTGCAAGGCCTTCAAGTTGGTGGAGTAAAAGGGGGGGTGGAGTGGAAAACAACGTGTGTCCCTGCTTCCTCTCGCTCAGGAATTCAGACCGGGGAAATTTCCGACAAGGACGTCATGCGTGTTTGACATGACGTGGCCTCAAGGGATGAATAGCGGTCTTATAGGAGCATTAAAGACCAACGTTGGTCATAAGGTGTTATCAACAGGCTGAAGGTTGTTTTAAATATTCTCTTCCTTTATGTGGTCCATTTTCGGGTGGACGTTGGTGTTTTGTGCCAAAAGATTACCGTCAGGTAGGCTACAGGATGTGGTCTTACAAGGGTTACTAGGACTTTAGTTTGCCATTCTGATAAAGTTATTTCTATGGTGGTCTACACAGTATTGGTGGTCTACAGCACCTGGTATTCCCAGGTGATCCCCCATTAAAGTACTAACCAGGCTCACCCCTGCTAGCCCCTGAGGTCAGATGAGATCTGGCGCATTCTGGGTGATGTGGCCATAGCCTATAGTATTGGTGGTGCGCACAGCCTCCTAGCTCTGTATTTGTAGTGTGAGATCTAAGGCACTGCTGCTTCTGACTGCTAGTCTCAGGAGATTTGGTGATATCGGTATTATGGCTTTTAATGTGCTGGAGGATCTGCCACAAGGAAGCAAAGCCCAGCTCCTCTACCAAGATGGTGGCCACCTCCACACAGATAGGGAGAAGGATCAACTGAAGTGAGTCCACAGGCAATACTTACGGAAAGGCCTTCAAGTTGGTGGAGGAAAAGGGGGGGGGGGGTGGTGGTTAACAACGTGTGTCCCTGCTTCCTCCAGCTCAGGAATTCAGACCGGGGAAGTTTTTGACATGGACGTCATGCGTGTATGACATGACATGGCCTAGAGGATTGTTTGCCAACGGTTTCTTAGGGTTTGTAACTAGAGATGAATGACGTTCTTCTTATAGAAACGTTAAAGATCAAAGGTTGGTCATGAGGTATTATCAACAGGCTGAAAGTTGTTTTAAATATTCTCTTTCTTTATCTTGTCCATTTTAGGGTGGATGTTGGTGTTTTGCTGTGCTAAAAGATTACCATCCCCTAAGCCACAGGATGTGGATACTAGGACTTGAGTTTGTCAAGGCCCAGGCCCATCCCAGCTAGCATTCGAGATCAGACGAGATCGGGCACATTCAGGGTGACGTGGTTGTAGGCTGGCCTACAGCACTTGGTATTCCCAGGCGGTCTCCATCCAAGTACTAACCAGTCTTGACCCTGCTAGCACCCGGGATCAGATGAGATCAGGTACATCGAGGGTGATGTGGCCATAGGCTGGCATTCCAATGTGGTCCCCCATCCAAGTACTAGCTAGGCCCAACCCTGCTAGCCTCCAAGATTGGGCATCATTTAGGGTGATGTGGCTGTCAGCTGGCCTTCAGCACCTGGTATTCCGAGGCAGTCTCCTTTCCAAGTACTAACTAGTCCCGACCCTGATAGTGCCCGGGATCAGACAAGATTGGGTGCATTCAGGGTGATGTGGCTGTAGGCTGGTCTACAGCATCTGGTATTTTGAGGCAGTCTCCCATCCAAGTTCTAAACAGACTCCATCCTGCTAGCCCCCGGGATCAGGCAGGATTGAGTGGATTCAGGAGGATGTGGCTGTAGGCTGGCCTACAGCACCTGGTACTCCTAGGTGGGTCCCCGTCAGAGTACTAGCCTGTCCCAACTCTGCTAGCACCCAGGATAAGACAAGATTGGATGCATTGAAGGTGATGTGGCCATAGGCTGGCCTACAGCACCTGCTATTCCCAGACGGTCTCCCATACAAGTACTAACCAGTCCCGACCCTGCTAGCGCCTGGGATCAGTTGAGATCCGGTGCATTCAGGATGATGTGGCTGTAGGCTGGTCTACAGCCCCTGGTATTCCCTGGCGGTCTCCCATCAAAGTTCTAACCAGACCCGACCCTGCTAGCCTCCAAGATCAGAGGAGATCGGTGCATTCAGGGTGATGTGGCCATAGCCTACAGTATTGGTTGTGCCTACAGCCTCCTAGCTCTGCATGTGTAGTGTGAGATCTAAGGCACTCCAGCTTCTGAATGCTAGTGTCTGTCGATTTGATGATATCGCTAGTATGGGACTCAATGTTCTCCTTGCTGGAGGCTCTGCCATGAGGAAGCAAAGCCCAGCTTCTACCAAGATGGTGGCCACCTCCACACAGATGGGGAGAAAGATCAGCTAAAGTGAGTCCACAGGCAATTCTGGTAATTAGTCTTTTGACCTCTGCCAGCTTTTTTGGGCACATCTTTGAGTATTCAGAACATGATAGGTCCCCTATCACATTAGAGCCCCCCGCCCCCATTACATCAGAGGAACACCTTCAAATCCGGGGCCCCGTTTCACATCAGTCTCCCCCTAGTACATCAGAGTCCCCCCCCATCATATCAGAATCTCCCCATCATATGAGAGTCCCCCCCCATCATATCAGAGGTTCCCCATCATATCAGAGACCCCCTTCACATCAGAGGTCCCCTATCACATCAGAGCCCCCCCCATTAAATCAGAGGCCCACCTTCCATCCGGCACCCTCTTCACATCAGACTCCCCCTAGTACATCAGAGCCCCCCCCCCCCATCATATCAGAGTCACCCATTACATCATATCCTCCCTCATCACATCAGAGCCCCCCATCACATCAGAATTTCCCCATCACATCCAAGGCCCCCCATCAGAGACCTGCTT
This sequence comes from Lithobates sylvaticus, assembly GCA_028564925.1. Lineage (NCBI taxonomy): Eukaryota > Metazoa > Chordata > Amphibia > Anura > Ranidae > Lithobates > Lithobates sylvaticus. The sequence continues at coordinate 116,842 of CM053038.1, read as the reverse complement.
CCTTCACATCTGAGGTCCCTTCTTTATATCAGAATCCCTCTATTAAATCAGAGGCCCTCTATTAAATCAGAGGCCCTCCATTAAATCAGAAGCCCAACATCACCTTAGGCCCCCCCATCACACAGCCCCCCCTCACACATCACCCCCATTCAGGCCCCCCCATCACATCAGAGGTCTCCCCATAACATCAGAGGTCTCCCCATCTCAAGAACCCCCTCCCCCCCCATCAGATCAGAGTCTCCCCATTTATGTCAGAGTCCCTCCTTATGTCAGAGGCAATCATCACATCAGAAGTTCCCCTTCGCATTAGAGTACCCCCATGACGTCAGGGCCCAGCACCACCACACCAGAAACTCCCTATCACATCAGAGGTCCCCTTCACTTCAGAGGTCCCCCTTCATGTCAGAGGTCTCCCCATAACATCAGAGGTCTCCCCATAACATCAGAGGTCCCCCTTCACGTCAGAGGTCTCCCCATCACTTTAGAGGTCTCCTTACACATCAGAGGTCCCCTCATCACATCAGAGATTCCCCTATGCAAAAGAGACCTCAATCACATTAGAGAACCCCCATTACAGAGTCTCCCCATCACATCAGTCCCCCCACCACAAAGCCCCCCCCCCCCCCCCATCACAGAGCATTCTATTTTCACAGACCCCCATCACAGGTCCTGCCAAGGGCCCTGATCCTGGACAAACTGGGTCCCGAGCTCGCAGCACCTCAGGGAACCCAAGCGGCACCCTGGTTGAGAAACACTGAGATAGGGAACAGAAAGCCGACACTAATAAAAATCCCCCCCCCCCCACCTCACGGTTCTCCGTTAATGACTTGGAATGACAGAATTCAGCTAATCTAATTGTGCCGGTAATATAATTGCAGAAAGCCTGGAGTCAGGCCAGATGACAAGGCCAGTCCCACCGGTTCATTAGCATTTTGTTTTTATAGCTGACAACAAGTTTCAAGCTGGTACAGAAATCTAAGTGATGACCGCGACAACGAAACGCGGGCCAACTTTTTAAATAGCGACAGTGGAGCTCCGGGCCAAAACGTATTTTTTTTTATTTTTCATCTATCGCTGTCTGTGTCCCCGCCAGGGAGATTTTTCCCTTACTTCCTGTGTGGTCACCAGGAGAGGGTACGTCTTTCCAGCTTGGACATGGACCCAAATACCAGAGTAGGAAATGAAGGGAGATCTCCCCAACGTATTAAAAAAGCCAAAACTTTTTTTTATTAGTTGGGGATGGAGTAGGGAGCAGTTGACATTCTTTCTCTTTTTCTGTCTCCGCTGTGGAAATCCACCCTCCCTATGTGGCCTGATGTGTCACCTGGGCAGAAAGTGATGGAAATCCAAAAATGTTAACAGTTTTCACCGGAACGGGAAGTGAGATGAAATCCTCCAATGGGGACATCAGTTTCAAAGATGGCGGGTCCAGTAAGGAGGAGGGGGCGGTGCCTGCAGTAAGTGGACTGAAGTCCCTCTTTAACCACTTTAATAACAGGCACTTAAACACCTTCCTGCCCAGACCAATTTTGAGCTTTCAGCGCTGTCGCACTTTGAATGACAATTGCGCGGTCATGCTACACTGTACCCAAATTAAATTGTTATCATTTTGTTCCCACAAATAGAGCTTTCTTTTGGTGGTATTTGATCACCTCTGCAGTTTTTATTTTTTGCTAAACAAATAAAAAAAGACCGAAAATTTTGAAAAAAAATATGTTTTTTTTTTGTTTCAGTATCAAAACTTTGTAAATAAGTAAGTTTTTCTCCTTCACTAATGGGCACTGATGGGGCTGCACTGACAGGCACTGATGTGCATCGATGAGGTGGCACCAATGAAGTGGCACTAAAGAGGTGGCATTGATGGGCACTGATATGTGGCACTGATAGGCGGCACTGATGGGCACTGATAGGTGGCACTGATGGGCGACACGGATGGGCACTGATAGGTGGCACAAATTGGCACTGATAGCTGGCACGGATTGGCATGGATAGGCGGCATGGATGGGTATGGATAGGCGGCACAGATAGGCATGGATTGGCAGCATGGATGAGCATGGATGGGCACTGATAGGCGGCATGGATGGGCACTGATAGGTGGCACTGATGGGCACTGATAGGTGGCACTGATGGGCGACACGGATGGGCACTGATAGGTGGCACAAATTGGCACTGATAGCTGGCACGGATTGGCATGGATAGGCGGCATGGATGGGAATGGATAGGCGGCACAGATAGGCATGGATTGGCAGCATGGATGAGCATGGATGGGCACTGATAGGCGGCATGGATGGGCACTGATAGGTGGCACTGATGGGCGACACGGATGGGCACTGATAGGTGGCACAAATTGGCACTGATAGCTGGCACGGATTGGCATGGATAGGCGGCATGGATGGGTATGGATAGGCGGCACAGATAGGCATGGATTGGCAGCATGGATGAGCATGGATGGGCACTGATAGGCGGCATGGATGGGCACTGATAGGTGGCACTGATGGGCACTGATAGGTGGCACTGATGGGCGACACGGATGGCACTGATAGGTGGCACAAATTGGCACTGATAGCTGGCACGGATTGGCATGGATAGGCGGCATGGATGGGAATGGATAGGCGGCACAGATAGGCATGGATTGGCAGCATGGATGAGCATGGATGGGCACTGATAGGCGGCATGGATGGGCACTGATAGGTGGCACGGATGGGCACTGATAGGCGGCATTGTATTGTATTGTACTGATGGATGCCAATCAGTGCCAAACAATAATGCATGCCAATCAGTGATGCCCATTGTGGGCACTGATTGGCATCCATTGTGGGCACTGATTAGCATCCATTGTGGGCACTGACTGGCATCCCTGGTGGTCTAGGGTGGCATCCCTGGTGGTCTGGTGGTGTCCCTGGTGGTCCAGTGTGGGCATCCTCAGGGGGGCTGCGATGATAATCGATCAGCACAGACCCCCCCTGTCAAAGGAGCAGCCGAGGGGCGCGCAGCGGCTCAAAATCCTGAGGACGTCATATGACGCCCGGTCAGGATTTTGAAACCACTTTGCCGCCGTCATTTTCCTCCACTTCCTCTTGTGTCTCCAGGACAGGAAGTGAAGGGAAATCTCCCCAATGGGACCCAGATGTTAAAAAAATAAAAAATTAAATTGACAAGGTTCTTATATAACCCCCTTACTCTATCCAAAAAAATTTAATATTTGGCTGTTAGTGAACGTAACGAATACGAATTTATCCCAAGTTATGAATTATCCGAAATAACAAATGCCGTATCTAAACAAATGGAATGTAACAAATTACTTTTTATTATTATTTATTATTCATTTGTTCCATTCCATTTGTTTAGATGCGGCATTCGTTATTTTGAATAATTCAAAACCTCAGATAAATTCGTATTCGTTATGTTCACTAACAGCCAAATTTGAAAGGAAATTCCAATACCAATCATTTAATAGTTATTTATTATTAGTTAGTTGGTTATTTAACATTTTCGGATGTTCTTTCTTTTTTTCGAATATTAAAATTTTTGGATTTTTGAATTTACGAATTTTACGAATTTTCAAATTTATGAATTTTCAAATTTTCGAATATTCGAATTTCCGAATTTTCGATTTTTTAAATTTTCGAAATTCCGCATATACGAATTTTAGTATTTTCGGATTTTCGATTTTTAGAATTTACGAATTTTTAGAATTTATGAACTCTCGAATTTACCAATTTTCGAATTTTCAAATTTACAAATTTACGAGAAAAAAACAAATGTAAATGAAAACAAACTCATTTTGTCTAGTCGCGCTTGCAGTGCCATTAATTGCTATTGGGACCACAAGCACGGGTATCAGATGCACGTTTTGGGCAGCCCATTGAGTTCAATGAGTTGCCCTAGGGGCAGCAAGCGCTCTGAAGAAGCTCCTACGCGTTTTTTGGACGCGTGTTTTATAACTGCGCATTTTGACGCATTTTTCGCGTGTTTTAATGCACAAAATCGCGTATATCTTTGCCACGTTTGGGGTAAAATTAACGGAAAATTGCACCGCATTTTTTTTTGTGCGTTCTGGAACGCACAGGTTCCTCCATAAACGTACGAGAAATTGCATGCCTTCGCACGCTTTGCGAAAAAACAGGTGTCTCGTTCTTGGTGCCATTTATTGTTAAAGGCACACCAAACGCAACAAGCAACGCGCAAAAAACACGGCGGGTTAAAAAAAAAGCACAAGGCTCAATGCAGCGAAAAAAAAACAGACATCAGCTACTTTGCCACAATTGTCCTATATAGGGCAGCCCTATGTGCGCAGCGCGAGAACGCGATTATAAACGCGTAAAAAAAACGCTCAAGGATTTAAATATATAAATATCCAAATAGAATTTAAAGGCACCAGAGAAATCCATTTTTTTTTTTATATTTTGTCGTGGGTTAAAAGCTGGTGTTCCCCTTTAAGCGGCGGGGGTTAGGGTTAAACAGGCAGGCAGCGCTCGCCATCCCAGCGCGCCCGCAACTCACGGCAAGTTGTCACATTAATGGCTCAGCGGTGACAGCTTAACCTGACCATAACATTGGACTACGGGGGAGGGGAAGGCACAAGGCCAAGGCCTAGGGCCAGCCATATCACGGGGAAGAGCGAGAGCGCTCAGGTACGGCACGCCGCCTGGATCCCGCCATCGACATAAAACTCCCGCTGCCTGGATGATGCCTTCCAAGCCGAGACGGCCCGTATTAAACAGAGGAGGGCTGGCTAAGTGGACCGCAGGTGCAGCGTTTAAAAACGCCCATCGGGTCCGCTAACTCTTTTGTCGGAGAGGTGAGCCAAGATCTGCGGGCGAAAGCCACGTCACGCAAAGAACCTTTTACCGCGCACGTCTCAATAAGTCGCCGGTGTCATCCAGGCATGCCTTTATGGCGGGCATCGGACCCCTCGCTGCTGCCGGATGATGAGACGACTGGACGCGGTTATTTTTGGAGATCCGTAGGCTGCCGCAAATTAAATTAAAGTCGCCGTGTTGGCTCAAGATTGGTGTTTTTTAATGAAGAAAGTTTTGTTGATCAAATTAAAAAAGGTTACTTGTATCGAAAAATTGTTACATTGAGACGCGAAGGCGGACCAAGAGAGATTGTATCATTTTATACTTAGAAACATTTATTTATATTTTATATTTATTTATTTTATGTTTATTATACATTTATTATTTTATTTATATATTTATATTTATTATTTATTTATATTTATTATTTTTATATTTATTTATTTTATATTTATTATATATTTATTATTTTAAAATATTTTATGTTCCATAAATAAAAGTTTTGTTTATCAAATTAAAAAATTGTTACATTGAGGTGTGAAGGCGGACCAAGAGGGATTGTATCATTTTATATTTATAAACATTTATTTATATTTTATATTTATTTATTTTATGTTTATTATACATTTATTATTTATTTATATATTTATATTTATTATTTATATATATTTTATATTTATTATTTTTATATTTATTTATTTTATATTTATTATATATTTATTATTTTAAAATATTTTATGTTCCATAAATAAAAGTTTTGTTTATCAAATTAAAAAATTGTTACATTGAGGTGTGAAGGCGAACCAAGAGGGATTGTATCATTTTATACTTATAAACATTTATTTGTATTTATTTATTTTATATTTATTATTTTTATATTTACTTATTTTATATTTATTATATATTTATTATTTGTATATATTTGATGTTTCCTAAATAAAAAGTTTTGTTGATTAAATTAAAAAGTTACTTGTACCGAAAAATTGTTACATTGAGGCGTAAAGGCGGACCAAGAGGGATTTATCATTTCATACTTAGAAACATTTATTTATATATATTTTTTTTTATTTCTTTTTATGTATTTATTATTTTTATATATTTTATGTTCCATAAATAAAAGTTTTGTTGATCAAACTAAAAAGTTACTGGCATCCAAAAATTGTTACACTGAAGCGTGAAGGTGGACCAAGAGGGATTGTATCATTTTATACTTAGGAACATTTATTTATATTTATTTATTTTATATTTCTTATTTTTATATATTTTATGTTCCATAAATAAAAGTTTTGTTGATCAAATTAAAAAGTTACTTTAATCGAAAAATTGTTACATTGAGGCGTAAAGAGGGATTGTTTATTTTATATATATTTTTTATTTATTATTGGAAAATTATTATTTTTATATATTTTTATGTTCATAAATAAAAATGTATAAAACTTAGGAAAAAAATTGTTACATTTTATTTAATTTATTTATATTTATTTATTTTATATTTCTTATTTTTATATTTATTTATTTTATATTTAATATATATTTATTATTTTTTATATATTTTATGTTCCTTAAATAAAAGTTTTGTTGATCAAACTAAAAAGTTACTGGCATCCAAAAATTGTTACACTGAAGCGTGAAGGTGGACCAAGAGGAATTGTATAATTTTATACTTAGGAACATTTATTTATATTTATTTATTTTATATTTATTATTTTTATATATTTTATGTTCCATAAATAAAAGTTTTGTTGATCAAATGAAAAAGTTACTTGTATGGAAAAATTGTTACATTGAGGCGTGAAGGCGGACCAAGAGTGATTGTATGATTTTATACTTAGAAACATTTATTTATAGTTATTTATTATATATTTATTATATTTTATATATTTTATGTTCCTTGAATAAAAGTTTTGTTGAGCAAACTAAAAAGTTACTGGTATCCAAAAATTGTTACATTGAAGCATGAAGACGGACCAAGAGACATTGTATCATTTTATACTTAGAAACATTTATTTATATTTTATATTTATTTATTTTATGTTTATTATACATTTATTATTTATTTATATATTTATATTTATTATCTATTTATATTTTATATTTATTATTTTTATATTTATTTATTTTATATTTATTATATATTTATTATTTTAAAATATTTTATGTTCCATAAATAAAAGTTTTGTTTATCAAATTAAAAAATTGTTACATTGAGGCGTGAAGACGGACCAAGAGACATTGTATCATTTTATACTTAGAAACATTTATTTATATTTATTTATTATTTTTATATATTTTATGTTTCTTAAATAAAAGTTTTGCTGATCAAACTAAAAAGAGGGGATTGTTGTATGGTACTCATCTGCAGAGAGTCTCATGACTCTTCTAAGCAAAGAAACGAAAGCAGTATATGGCAATTGTCCTCAGAGGATCTCGCAACTCTTCTAAGCAAAGATAGGGTTGGCTGCGTAGGGCTTGTCTGCAGAGGGTCTTGTGACTTTTCTAAGCATAGAGACGATGGCTGTATGGCACTTGTCTGCAGAGGGTCTTGTGACTCTTCTAATCAGAGAGGACAGCTGTATGGCACTTGTCTGCAGAGGGTCTTGTGACTCTTCTAATCAGAGAGGACAGCTGTGTGGCACTTGTCTGCAGAGAGAGGATGGCTGTGTGGCACTTGTCTGCAGAGGGACTTGTGACTCTTCTAATCAGAGAGGACGCGCTGTGTGTGCACATTGGCTGTGTGGCACTTGTCTGCAGAGGGTCTTGTGACTCTTCTAATCAGAGAGGACGGCTGTGTGGCACTTGTTTGCAGAGAGTCTTGTGACTCTTCTAATCAGAGAGAGGGCGGCTGTGTGGCACTTGTTTGCAGAGAGTCTTGTGACTCTTCTAATAGCCTAGTAATACCCCCCACACACAATTGCTTGAATAGAAGGACAGGAAAGCCTACATAGAGATCTATAGTCAGATCCCAAAGACACAAATTTACGACCTGTCGGCGGGATGTGTCGGTGTTGACCGGCGCGGTGCCGGGCCTGGCTGCGGGATGTGTCGTGCCGGGCCTGGCTGCGGTATGTGTCGGTGTGGACCGGCGCGGTGCCGGGCCTGGCTGCGGGATGTGTCGGTGTGGACCGGCGCGGTGCCGGGCCTGGCTGCGGGATGTGTCGGTGTTGACCGGCGCGGTGCCGGGCCTGGCTGCGGGATGTGTCGTGCCGGGCCTGGCTGCGGGATGTGTAGGTGTGGACCGGCGCGGTGCCGGGCTTGGCTGCGGGATGTGTCGTGCCGGGCCTGGCTGCGGTATGTGTCGGTGTGGACCGGCGCGGTGCCGGGCCTGGCTGCGGGATGTGTCGGTGTGGACCGGCGCGGTGCCGGGCCTGGCTGCGGGATGTGTCGGTGTTGACCGGCGCGGTGCCGGGCCTGGCTGCGGGATGTGTCGTGCCGGGCCTGGCTGCGGGATGTGTAGGTGTGGACCGGCGCGGTGCCGGGCTTGGCTGCGGGATGGGTCGTGCCGGGCCTGGCTGCGGTATGTGTCGGTGTGGACCGGCGCGGTGCCGGGCCTGGCTGCGGGATGTGTCGTGCCGGGCCTGGCTGCGGGATGGGTAGGTGTGGACCGGCGCGGTGCCGGGCTTGGCTGCGGGATGTGTCGTGCCGGGCCTGGCTGCGGTATGTGTCGGTGTGGACCGGCGCGGTGCCGGGCCTGGCTGCGGGATGTGTCGGTGTGGACCGGCGCGGTGCCGGGCCTGGCTGCAGGAAGTGTCGTGTGGACCGTCGCGGTGCCGGGTCTGGCTGCGGGATGTGTCGTGCCGGGCCTGGCTGCGGGATGTGTAGGTGTGGACCGGCGCGGTGCCGGGCTTGGCTGCGGGATGTGTCGTGCCGGGCCTGGCTGCGGTATGTGTCGGTGTGGACCGGCGCGGTGCCGGGCCTGGCTGCGGGATGTGTCGGTGTGGACCGGCGCGGTGCCGGGCCTGGCTGCAGGATGTGTCGTGTGGACCGTCGCCGTGCCGGGTCTGGCTGCGGGATGTGTCGGTGTGGACCAGCGCTGTGACGTGCCTGGCTGTGGGATGTGTCGGTGTTGACCGGCGCGGTGCTGGGCCTGGCTGCGGGATGTGTCGTGTGGACCGTTGCATTGCCGGGCCTGGCTGCAGGATGTGTTGGTGTGGACCGTCGCGGTGCCGGGCCTGGCTGCGGGATGTGTCGGTGTGGACCGGCGCGGTGCCGGGCCTGGCTGCGGGATGTGTCGGTGTGGACCGGCGCGGTGCCGGGCCTGGCTGCGGGATGTGTCGGTGTGGACCGGCGCGGTGCCGGGCCTGGCTGCAGGATGTGTCGTGTGGACCGTCGCGGTGCCGGGTCTGGCTGCGGGATGTGTCGGTGTGGACCAGCGCTGTGACGGGCCTGGCTGTGGGATGTGTCGGTGTTGACCGGCGCGGTGCTGGGCCTGGCTGCGGGATGTGTCGGTGTGGACCGGCGCGGTGCCGGGTCTGGCTGCGGGATGTGTCGTGTGGACCGTTGCATTGCCGGGCCTGGCTGCAGGATGTGTTGGTGTGGACCGTCGCGGTGCCGGGCCTGGCTGCGGGATGTGTCGTGCCGGGCCTGGCTTCGGGATGTGTCGGTGTGGACCGGCGCTGTGCCGGGCCTGGATGCGGGATGTGTCGGTGCCGGGCCTGGCTTCGGGATGTGTCGGTGTGGACCGGCGCGGTGCCGGGTCTGACTTCGGGATGTGTCGGTGTGGAACGGCGCGGTGCCGGGCCTGGCTTCGGGATGTGTCGGTGTGGACCGGCGCGGTGCCGGGCCTGGCTTTGGGATGTGTCGGTGTGGAACGGCGCGGTGCCGGGCCTGGCTTCGGGATGTGTCGGTGTGGACCGGCGCTGTGCCGGGCCTGGATGCGGGATGTGTCGGTGCCGGGCCTGGCTTCGGGATGTGTCGGTGCCGGGCCTGGCTTCGGGATGTGTCGGTGTGGACCGGCGCGGTGCCGGGCCTGGCTTCGGGATGTGTCGGTGTGGACCGGCGCTGTGCCGGGCCTGGCTGCGGGCTGTGTCGGTGCCGGGCCTGGCTTCGGGATGTGTCGGTGTGGACCGCGCGGTGCCGGGCCTGGCTTTGGGATGTGTCGGTGTGGAACGGCGCGGTGCCGGGCCTGGCTGCAGGATGTGTCGGTGTGGACCGGCGCGGTGCCGGGCCTGGCTGCAGGATGTGTCGGTGTGGACCGGCGCGGTGCCGGGCCTGGCTGCAGGATGTGTCGGTGTGGACCGGCGCGGTGCCGGGCCTGGCTGTGTGATGTGTCGTGTGGACCGGCACGGTACCGGGCCTGGTTGCGGGATGTGTCGTGTGGACCGGCGCGGTGCCGGGCCTGGCTGCGGGATGTGTCGGTGTGGACCGGCACGGTGCCGGGTCTGGCTGCGGGATGTGTCGTGTGGACCATTGCGTTGCCGGGCCTGGCTGCGGGATGTGTTGGTGTGGACCGTCGCGGTGCCGGGTCTGGCTTCGGGATGTGTCGGTGTGGACCGGCGCGGTGCCGGGCCTGGCTGCGGGATGTGTCGGTGTGGACCGGCGCGGTGCCGGGCCTGGCTGCGGGATGTGTCGGTGTGGACCGGCACGATGCGGACCGGCACGGTGCCGGGCCTGTCTGCGGGATGTGTCGGGGTGGACCGGCGCGGTACCGGGCCTGGCTGCGGGATGTGTCGGTGTGGACTGGCACGGTGCCGGGCCTGGCTGCGGGATGTGTCGGTGTGGACCGGCACGGTGCCGGGCCTGGCTGCGGGATGTGTCGGGGTGGACCGGCACAGTGCCGGGCCTGGCTGTGGGATGTGTCGGTGAGGACCGGCACGGTACCGGTCCTGGCTGTGGGATGTGTCGGGGTGGACCGGCACAGTGCCGGGCCTGGCTGTGGGATGTGTCGGTGAGGACCGGCACGGTGCCGGGCCTGGCTGGAAGAAGGGGGACAAGCATTGGCAGCAGACGGGGTGACATATTGCAGGCGCACACTCAAGGGAAATCCCGGGGTCTGTTCTGTTAGGAAGGAACAGACGGCTTTAACCATTCTTGTGCCGGAGCCGCGGGAGGCGCCATTCACCTCGGATTATGGCAGCCAATGAGGTGTCGGGAACAGGAGGTTAACCCCTTCCGTCCTCCTTCATCCAGCCTGTCCTCTGATTATATATATATACAGCGCTCTCCTCCTCATACAGATATAAGGGGGAGATTCACCAACATTGGTGCAGCCAATCAGCTTCCAGGTTTTATCTATCTATCTATCAAACTATCTATCTATCAATCTATTATCTATCTATCTCTCTATCTATATCTATCTATCTATCTATCTATCTATCTATCTATCTATCTATCTATTACTATCTGTCTTGTCTATCTATCTATCTATCTCCTCTATATATCTATCTATATATCTATCGATATCTATATATCTATCTATCTATCTATCTATCTATCTATCTCTATCTATCTATCTATCTATCTATCTATCTATATATCTATCTATCTATCAATCTATCTATCTACTTATCTATTTATCTATTTATCTACTTATCTATCTATCTATCTATCTATCTATCTATCTATCTATCTATCTATCTATCTATCTATTACTATCTATCTATTACTATCTATCTATCTATCTATCTATCTATCTATCTACTTATCTATCTATCTATCTATCTATCTATCTATCTATCTATCTATCTATCTATCTATCTATCTATCTATCTATCTATCTATCTATCTATCTATCTATCTATCGATCAATCTACTTATCTATCTATCTCTATCTATATATCTATCTATCTATCAATCTATCTATCTATCTACTTATCTATTTATCTATTTATCTACTTATCTATCTATCTATCTATCTATTACTATCTATCTATTACTATCTATCTATCTATCTATCTACTTATCTATCTATCTATCTATCTATCTATCTATCTATCTATCTATCTATCTATCTATCTATCTATATATCTATCTATCTATCTATCTATCTATCTATCTATCTATCTATCTATCTATCTATCTATCTATCTATCTATCTATCTATCTATCTATCTATCTATCTATCTATCTATCTATCTATCTATCTATCTATCTATCTATCTATCTATCTATCTATCTATCTATCTATCTATCTATCTATTCTATCTATCTATCTATATCTATCTATCTATCTATCTATCTATCTATCTATCTATCTATCTATCTATCTATCTATCTATCTATCTATCTATATCTATCTATCTATCTATCTATCTATCTATCTATCTATCTATCTATCTATCTATCTATCTATCTATCTTCTATCTATCTATCTATCTATCTATCTATCTATCTATCTATCTATCTATCTATCTATCTATCTATCTATCTATCTATCTATCTATCTATCTATCTATCTATCTATCTATCTATCTATCTATCTATCTATCTATCTATCTATCTATCTATCTATCTACTATCTATCTATCTATCTATCTATCTATCTATCTATATCTATCTATCTATCTATCTATCTATCTATCTATCTATCTATCTATCTATCTATCTATCTATCTATCTATCTATCTATCTATTACTATCTATCTATTACTATCTATCTATTACTATCTATCTATCTATCTATCTATCTATCTATCTATCTATCTATCTATCTATCTATCTATCTATCTATCTATCTATCTATCTATCTATCTATCTATCTATCTATCTATCTATCTATCTATCTATCTACTTATCTACTTAACTATTTATCTATTTATCTACTTATCTATCGATCGATCTATCTATCTATCTATCTATCTATCTATCTATCTATCTATCTATCTATCTATCTATCTATCTATCTATCTATCTATTACTATCTATCTATCTATCTATCTATCTATCTATCTATCTATCTATCTATCTATCTATCTATCTATCTATCTATCTATCTATCTATATATCTATCTATCTATCTATCTATCGATCTATCTATCTATCTATCTATCTATTACTATCTATCTATCTATCTATCTATCTATCGATCTATGTATTTATCTATCTACTTGTGGGGGGGTATATAGATATTTAGATAATGGATAATGGATGGAGAGATGGAAGGTAGTGGAAGGCAGTGGCTGGCCAGGCCCGGTCCTCCACAGATGGGATATATATATGATGGGATATATAGATGAAGGGATGGATGGATGGATGGATTGATGGAAGGCAGTGGCTAGCCAGGCCCGGTCCTCCACAGATGGGATATATATATGATGGGATATATAGATGAAGGGATGGAGGGATGGATGGGGTGATGGAAGGCAGTGGCTGGCCGGGCCCGGTCCTCCACAGATGGGATATGTATATGAAGGGATGGATCATGGAGGGATGGATGGATTGATGGAAGGCAGTGGCTGGCCAGGCCCGGTCCTCCACAGATGGGATATATATATGAAGGGATGGATGGAGGGATGGATGGATTGATGGAAGGCAGTGGCTGGCCAGGCCCGGTCCTCCACAGATGGGATATATATATATAAAGGGATGGATCATGGAGGGATGGATGGATGGAAGGTAGTGGAAGGCAGTGGCTGGCCAGGCCCGGTCCTCCACAGATGGGATATATAGATGAAGGGATGGATCATGGATGGAGGGATGGATGGATTGATGGAAGGCAGTGGCTGGCCAGGCCCGGTCCTCCACAGATGGGATATATATATATAAAGGGATGGATCATGGATGGATGGATGGAAGGTAGAGGAAGGCAGTGGCTGGCCGGGCCCGGTCCTTCACAGATGGGATATATAGATGAAGGGATATATATATGAAGGGATGGATGGAGGGATGGATGGATTGATGGAAGGCAGTGGCTGGCCAGGCCCGGTCCTCCACAGATGAGATATATAGATGAAGGGATGGATCATGGAGGGATGGATGGATTGATGGAAGGCAGTGGCTGGCCAGGCCCGGTCCTCCACAGATGGGATATATATATGAAGGGATGGATCATGGATGGATAGATGGATGGATTGATGGAAGGCAGTGGCTGGCCAGGCCCGGTCCTCCACAGATGGGATATATATATGAAGGGATGGATGGAGGGATGGATGGATTGATGGAAGGCAGTGGCTGGCCAGGCCCGGTCCTCCACAGATGGGATATATATATGAAGGGATGGATCATGGAGGGATGGATGGATTGATGGAAGGCAATGGCTGGCCAGGCCCGGTCCTCCACAGATGGGATATATATATATGAAGGGATGGATCATGGATGGATGGATGGAAGGTAGAGGAAGGCAGTGGCTGGCCGGGCCCGGTCCTTCACAGATGGGATATATAGATGAAGGGATATATATATGAAGGGATGGATCATGGAGGGATGGATGGATTGATGGAAGGCAGTGGCTGGCCAGGCCCGGTCCTCCACAGATGGGATATATATATGAAGGGATGGATCATGGAGGGATGGATGGATTGATGGAAGGCAATGGCTGGCCAGGCCCGGTCCTCCACAGATGGGATATATATATGAAGGGATGGATCATGGATGGATGGATGGAAGGTAGAGTAAGGCAGTGGCTGGCCGGGCCCGGTCCTTCACAGATGGGATATATAGATGAAGGGATATATATATGAAGGGATGGATCATGGAGGGATGGATGGATTGATGGAAGGCAGTGGCTGGCTAGGCCCGGTCCTCCACAGGTGTAATATATATATGAAGGGATGGATCATGGATGGATGGATGGATGGATTGATGGAAGGCAGTGGCTGGCCAGGCCCGGTCCTCCACAGATGGGATATATATATATATGAAGGGATGGATCATGGAGGGATGGATGGATGGAGGGATTGATGGAAGGCAGTGGCTGGCCAGGCCCGGTCCTCCACAGATGGGATATATATATGAAGGGATGGATGGAGGGATGGATGGATTGATGGAAGGCAGTGGCTGGCCGGGCCCGGTCCTTCACAGATGGGATATATAGATGAAGGGATATATATATGAAGGGATGGATCGTGGAGGGATGGATGGATTGATGGAAGGCAGTGGCTGGCCAGGCCCGGTCCTCCACAGATGGGATATATAGATGAAGGGATATATATATGAAGGGATGGATCATGGAGGGATGGATGGATTGATGGAAGGCAGTGGCTGGCCGGGCCCGGTCCTCCACAGATGGGATATATATATGAAGGGATGGATGGAGGGATGGATGGAGGGATGGATGGATTGATGGAAGGCAGTGGCTGGCCAGGCCCGGTCCTCCACAGATGGGATATATATATATAAAGGGATGGATCATGGATGGATGGATGGAAGGTAGAGGAAGGCATTGGCTGGCCAGGCCCGGTCCTCCACAGATGGGATATATATATGAAGGGATGGATCATGGAGGGATGGATGGATTGATGGAAGGCAGTGGCTGGCCAGGCCCGGTCCTCCACAGATGGGATATATAGATGAAGGGATTTATATATGAAGGGATGGATGGAGGGATGGATGGATTGATGGAAGGCAGTGGCTGGCCAGGCCCGGTCCTCCACAGATGGGATATATATATAAAGGGATGGATCATGGAGGGATGGATGGATTGATGGAAGGCAATGGCTGGCCGGGCCCGGTCCTCCACAGATGGGATATATAGATGAAGGGATATATATATGAAGGGATGGATCATGGAGGGATGGATGGATTGATGGAAGGCAGTGGCTGGCCAGGCCCGGTCCTCCACAGATGGGATATATATATGAAGGGATGGATCATGGATGGATGGATGGAAGGTAGAGGAAGGCAGTGGCTGGCCAGGCCCGGTCCTCCACAGATGGGATATATAGATGATGGGATATATATATGAAGGGATGGATGGAGGGATGGATGGATTGATGGAAGGCAGTGGCTGGCCGGGCCCGGTCCTCCACAGATGGAATATATATATGAAGGGATGGATGGAGGGATGGATGGAGGGATGGATGGATTGATGGAAGGCAGTGGCTGGCCAGGCCCGGTCCTCCACAGATGGGATATATATATATGAAGGGATGGATCATGGAGGGATGGATGGATTGATGGAAGGCAGTGGCTGGCCAGGCCCGGTCCTCCACAGATGGGCGGACAAAGTGATGAGACTGGGAGGGGAGGTAGGCCGGGGAGGTGACAGATGGAGGAGGACTCGGAGAATGGAGGCCACTAGAAGAGGTCTAGGTGTAATTAGATTGGATGGGATTATGGCAGACTTGATTAGGCCTATATTAGGATGGCGGGCTGCTGTCACGATTTGGCGAGCCGGCCAGCAGACAAAAGCATTGAGGGGGCCAGAGAGCAGCCTGATAGAAGAGAGAGTGAGGAAGACAAAGGAGCGGCGAGGAGGGGAGCCCCTTCAAATCTGTCATTGGAGGCAGTGACAGATTGTCTGCTTATCAAGCACAGGGACCTTCTGTCACCCGGCACACACAAATCCCGGAGTCCGCCAGAGAAGGGGGAAAGGGAAAGGGGTAGGAGACCCCTCCACCTTCTGTCATCATCCATATGGGAGGGGGCACACAATGACTTCTCATTCAAAAAATAAGACACCCAAATCTTTTATGGAAATGAGAGGCGGGGCCGCCCAACTGAAGGGGGGGGGGGGCCCAATACCTCCAAGCTGGTTAACTTTCCCCATCCATTGTCATTCCAGTGCATTAGGAGCCCCGGCCAGGAGGAGAGGAACTCCTGAGAACCAAAAACTTCTCTTTTTCCCCCCTAATGTCTCCATATGGAGGAGATAGATACAATGTAACATGTGTGCTATACAAAGGATCATTAGTCACAGACCAATCCAGCCACTCCGGGCTCCTAGAGAACCAACCAATCCACCCAACCGGGATATTTCAGTTATTGGTGGAGGATGCGGGCCGAGCCACCTATCCGATTATTATACTGAATACCTTCTATGAGATCTGACAGGTTACAGTCATTTCCAACGTTGAATATTCATATTTTTAAAAGTGCCACTTTCATTAAAGTATTACTGATCCATCTTCTATCTATCTATCTATCTATCTATCTATCTATCTATCTATCTATCTATCCATCTATCCATCTCTCCTCCATCACCCACCTATCTACTCCTTCTAATTATCTATCTATCTATCTCTTCTCCATCACCCACCTATCTATCCATCTATCTATCTATCTATCTATCTATCTATCTATCTATCTATCTATCTATCTATCTCTCCTCCATCACCCACCTATCTATCTATCTATCTATCTATCTATCTATCTATCTATCTATCTATCTATCTATCTATATCTCCTCCATCACCTATCTATCTATCTATCTATCTATCTATATCTCCTCCATCACCCAACTATCTATCTATCTATCTATCTATCTATCTATCTATCTATATATCTATCCATCTATCTACCTATCTATCTATCTATCTATATCTCCTCCATCACTCACCTATCTACTGTTTCTATCTATCTATTTATCTCTCACCCATTATCTATCTATCCATCTCGAATCCATTATCTATCTAACTATTCATTCATCTATCCATCCATCCCCCACCCACCAATCTATATATTATCCATCCATCTGTCTATCCAGATGTGTATCCATCAGTGCATTTATCCATTCATGTCTCCTCCAATATCTATCTATCTATCTATCTATCTATCTATCTATCTATCTATCTATCTCTCCTCCATCACCCACCTATCTATCTATCTATCTACCTCTCCTCCATCACCCACCTATCTATCTATCTATCTATCTATCTATCTATCTATCTATCTATCTATCTATCTATCTATCTATCTATCTATCTATCTAGCTCTCCTCCATCACCCACCTATCTACTGTTTCTATCTATCTATTTATCTATCTATCCATCCCCCACCCACCAACCTATATACTATCTATCTATCTATCTATCTATCTATCTATCTATCTATCTATCTATCTCTCCCCCATTCTCTATCTATCTATCTATCTATCTATCTATCTATCTATCTATCTATCTATCTATCTATCTATCTCTCCCCCATTATCTATCTATCTATCTATCTCTCTATCTATCTATCTATCTATCTATCTATCTATCTATCTATCTATCTATCTATCTCTCCCCCATTATCTATCTATCTATCTATCTATCTATCTATCTATCTATCTATCTATCTATCTATCTATCTATCTATCTCTCTCTCTCTCTCTCTATCTATCTATCTATCTATCTATCTATCTATCTATCTATCTATCTATCTATCTATCTATCTATCTATCTATCTATCTCTCCCCCATTATCTATTTATCTATCTCTTCCCCATTATCTATCTATCTATCTATCTATCTATCCACCAGTACATTTTTCCATCCATCCACCCATCCAGCTATGTATCTTCAAATGCATTTATCTATCCACTGGAAGACGGGGACAGAGTGTTGTCGCCCTTTATCAGGAAGCGCCTGAAGAAGGACCAGCATGGCAGGATCACCAGAGATTATTTTAACAAAGCTGCAGATCATTTAAAATGATGTTTGAAAAGACATTTAAGAACAACCCTATTTCTAGCGCTAACCCTAATAGTTTTGCAATTCCATCACATGGCTTTGTTTATCCATACAGTCTTTGCTCTGTATGGCGATCGCATGGCTTTGTTTATCCATAAAGTCTTTGATCTGTATGACGATCACATAGTCTTGTTTATCCATAAAGTCTTTGGCCTGTATGGTGATCACATGGGTTTGTTTATCCATAAAGCCTTTCATCTGTATGATGATCACATGGCTTTGTTTATTAATAAAGTCGTTGATCTGTATGTTGATGACATGGCTTTGTTTATCCATAAAGTCTTTGATCTGTATGGTGATCACATCGCCTTGTTTATCAACAAATTCTTTGATCTGTATGGTGATCACATGGCTTTGTTTATCCATGAAGTCATTGATCTGTATGACGATCACATGGCTTTGTTTATCTATAAATTCTTTGATCTGTATGACGATCACATGGTTTTGTTTATCTATAAAGTCTTTGATCCGTATGACGATCACATGGCTTTATTTTTTAATAAAGTCGTTGATCTGTATGGTGATCACATGGCTTTGTTTACCCATAAAGTCTTTGATCTGTATGGTGATCACATGGCTTTGTTTATCTATAAAGTCTTTAATCTGTATGTTGATCACATTGCCTTGTTTATCAACAAATTCCATTATCTCTATGGTGATCACATGGCTTTGTTTATCCATAAAGTCTTTGGCCTGTATGGTGAGCACATGGCTTTGTTTATTAATAAAGTTGTTAATCTGTATGGTGATCACATGGGTTTGTTTATACATAAAGTCTTTAATCTGTATGGTGATCACATGGCTTTGTTTATCCATAAAATCTTTGATCTGAATGGTGATCACATGACTTTATTTATCAATAAAGTCTTTGATTTGTATGGTGATCACATGGCTTTGTTTATCCATAAAGTCATTGATCTGTATGACGATCACATGGTTTTGTTTATCTATAAAGTCTTTGATCCGTATGACGATCACATGGCTTTGTTTTTTAATAAAGTCGTTGATCTGTATGGTGATCACATGGCTTTGTTTACCCATAAAGTCTTTGATCTGTATGGTGATCACATGGCTTTGTTTATCTATAAAGTCTTTAATCTGTAGGTTGATCACATTGCCTTGTTTATCAACAAATTCCATTATCTCTATGGTGATCACATGGCTTTGTTTATCCATAAAGTCTTTGGCCTGTATGGTGAGCACATGGCTTTGTTTATTAACCGCTTCAATACAGGGCTTTTAAACACCCTTCCTTACCAGAGCACTTTTTGCGATTCGGCACTGCGTCGATTTAACTAACAATTGCGCGGTCGTGTGACGTGGCTCCCAAACAAAATTGGCGTCCTTTTTTTCCCACAAATAGAGCTTTCTTTTGGTGGTATTTGATCACCTCTGCGGTTTTTTTTTTTTGCGCTATAAACAAAAGAAGAGCGACAATTTTGAAAAAAAACACAATATTTTTTACTTTTTGCTATAATAAATATCCCATTTTTTTAAAAAAAAAACTATTTTTTTCCTCAGTTTAGGCCGATACGTATTCTTCTACATATTTTTGGTAAAAAAAATCGCAATAGGCGTATATTGATCGGTTTGCGCAAAAGTTATAGCGTCTACAAAATAGGGGATAGATTTATTGAATTTTTTTTTTTTTTTTTTTACTAGTAATGGCGGCGATCTGCGATTTTTTTTTCGTGACTGCGACATTGCGGCGGACACTTCGGACACTTTTGACACATTTTTGGAACCAATCACATTTACACAGCGATCGTTGCTATAAAATTGCAATGATTACTGTGTAAATGTGACTGGCAGGGAAGGGGTTAACTCTAGGGGGCGCTGGAGGGGTTAATATGTTCCCTAATAGAAGTGATTCTAACTGTGGGGGGAGGGGACTTAAGGGGAGGAGACCGATCATGTGTTCCTCCGTACTGGGATCACATGATCGGTCTCCTCTGCACTGACAGGACGTGGAGCTGTGTGTTTTCACACACAGCTCCACGGTCCCGCACGGTCCCGTTGTTTTAACGGGCAATCGCGGGTGCCCGGCGGACATCGCGGCCGCCGGGCACTCGCACCGTGTCCCGAGCGATGCCGCGGGCGCGCGCGCCGCGCCCCCCCCCAGGCGGCCGGGAATGCGAGGACGTCATATGACGCCCACCCAGGATGGTAGATCCACCTTGTGGGCGTCATATGTACATGGGCGGGTATTGAAGTGGTTAATAAAGTTGTTAATCTGTATGGTGATCACATGGGTTTGTTTATCCATAAAGTCTTTGGTCTGTATGGTGGTCACATG
Source organism: Lithobates sylvaticus (assembly GCA_028564925.1). Taxonomy (NCBI): domain Eukaryota; kingdom Metazoa; phylum Chordata; class Amphibia; order Anura; family Ranidae; genus Lithobates; species Lithobates sylvaticus. Next base: position 96,201 of record CM053038.1, on the reverse strand, counting down.
GCTTTGTTTATCTATAAAGTCTTTGATCTGAATGGTGATCACATGGCTTTGTTTATCCATAAAGTCTTTGATCTGTATGTTGATCACATGGCTTTGTTTATCTATAAAGTCTTTGATCTGAATGGTGATCACATGGCTTTGTTTATCCATAAAGTCTTTGGCCTGTATGGTGATCACATGGCTTTGTTTACCCATTAAGTCTTTGGCCTGTATGGTGATCACATGGCTTTGTTATGGTTCCTATGGAAGTAAATTCTTCCCCAGGTGGGAGGAAGGAGAGGAAGGTGAGCGATCGCACGTCGTTCTTCATGCAGTACATTGAACCGGCTCATTTGCCATATATGGGCATAGTAAGAGGTCCACATTAGAAGAAGGATGTCACACAAGGTACGTGGAGGCTTCCAGGGAGGATCATTGGATTGCAAGCTCTTCTGGTGCAGGGCAGGATGTCAGGACTCTGTGCACTCAGAGCTGCGCAATGCGTCAGCCTAGATAAGTGATTATAATAAATGAGGAGAGCGGGACGAGTCTGAGGATAATTAGGCCAAGCGCCGTAATAAGACTAATTAAGGCCTCACTTGGACTTTTCCCCATAGGACTCGTGGCACGAAGATCTATTACCTACAGGAGACCCGGCCAACCTTCCCATAGTCTCTCCACAAGTGCGCCACTAAACCGCGGGAGAATATCCGAAACTGTGACCGGAATGTTCCCCTTGTGCCATATGTACCAAGACTCGGGGGGGGGGTTCAAATCCTGGGGTGCTATGATGTGTTCTGGTTGGTTTTGAGGGCCTCGTTTTACTGGGGACTTAACCCCCCCCCAAAAAAAATAATCAGCTTAGGAAGACCACCCTTGGCTTGCCACCACTTTTCTCTGCAGCCACAGCTTGAATAGAAAAGCCGGACCCCTGCCGGCCAGCATGCTGCAGAGATGGACCCCGATATTATTAATGGAACCCCCCCCCCCCTCAGGTATCTGTTAATGCACGCGTTTTCAGGCACGCCAAATTGCATGGTGCTGCGCCAGGGTTTTCCAAAAGGGGTTCCTTTTGGGTGCCTCTCGTACATTGAAATGCCTGGACCTTAATACTTACCTGTCTGCTGCCTGGACCTTAATACTCACCTGTCCACTATCTGGACTTTAATACTCACCTGTCCACTACCTGGACTTTAATACTCACCTGTCCGCTGTCTGGACTTTAATACTCACCTGTCCGCTGCCTGGACTTTAATACTCACCTGTCCGCTGCCTGGGCTTTAATACTCACCTGTCCACTACCTGGACTTTAATACTCACCTGTCCGCTACCTGGACTTTAATACTCACCTGTCCACTACCTGGTCCTTAATACTCACCTGTCCGCTGCCTGGACCTTAATACTCACCTGTCCGCTGCCTGGACCTTAATACTCACCTGTCCGCTGTCTGGACTTTAATACTCACCTGTCAGCTGCCTGGAGCTTAATACTCACCTGTCTGCTGCCTGGACCTTAATACTCACCTGACTGCTGCCTGGACCTTAATACTAACCTGTGTGCTACCTGGACTTTAATACTCACCTGTGTGCTGCCTGGAACTTAATACTCACTTGTCCGCTGCCTGGACTTTAATACTCACCTGTCCACTGCCTGGACTTTAATACTCACCTGTCCGCTGCCTGGACCTTAATACTCACCTGTCCGCTGCCTGGACTTTAATACTCCCCTGTCCGCTGCCTGGACCTTAATACTCCCCTGTCCGCTGCCTGGACCTTAATACTCCCCTGTCCGCTGCCTGGACCTTAATACTCACCTGTCCGCTGCCTGGACCGTAATACTCACCTGTCCGCTGCCTGGACCGTAATACTCACCTGTCCGCTGCCTGGACCGTAATACTCACCTGTCCGCTGCCTGGACTTTAATACTCCCCTGTCCGCTGCCTGGACCTGTCCGCTGCCTGGGAGGAGGCAGGGAGAGCTGAAGGCCCACCAAGCCTATTATCCGATTTACTTGGAGTTCTGAGGGCATCTTCTCTGTGGAGGTCGCTATTGTGATAACCTAAACCATATGCCTGTTTGACCCTCTGTAACGGGGGGTCATTTATTTGCGGTAAGCGGCCATCTTTTTACCTCTGGTGGTGGTGCAACTCACGTTATAAATTGAAGTGTCTGACGCAGGAAGTGGGCAGTTTGATATCCATATGGGAGCACGAGCATCAGAATTTTTGTTCTTTGCATCACTATAAACTTTTCACATTGGGACAATCTTTGTTGGCCTGATTGGCCCACATATGAACTCATTTGTTTGTTTTTCACATTATTATACCTACGTTTTACATATGCCACAAAATATGTTTTGTATCACTGGGTGTTGATTCATGTCTCTCATATATTTATAACTTATGTTAAATAGTTATGTATTGGTTTTTATTCACTAGATTTGATTTGTTTGGTCACAAGTCAATTCACTATATTGACTTATTTTGATTCATTTTGGTATGCACAGCTTTTTTCTTTTTCTTAATCTGTTTTCACTGTTTGTATACGGTATAGTTGCTGCAGCCGTTTACGGTTTTAAAATAACTGGTTTAGGATTTTACGGTTTATCCGTATTGATTTGACCTATAGCGCAGTTTCTTGCCCTTCCGTTTTCTCACGTTCTTAATACTCACCTGTCTGCTGCCTGGACCTTAATACTAACCTGTCTGCTGCCTGGACTTTAATACTCACCTGTCTGCTGCCTGGAACTTAATACTCACTTGTCCGCTGCCTGGACTTTAATACTCACCTGTCCACTGCCTGGACTTTAATACTCACCTGTCCGCTGCCTGGACCTTAATACTCACCTGTCTGCTGCCTGGACCTTAATACTCACCTGTCCGCTGCCTGGACTTTAATTATTATTATTATTAATAAACAGGATTTATATAGCGCCGACAGTTTACGCAGCGATTTACAACATTGGGGCAGATAGTACAATTACAATACAATTCAATACATGGGGGAATCAGAGGGCCCTGCTCATTAGAGCTTACAATCTAGGAGGGAGGGTCAGGTTATACAATATGGTAATAGCTGTGGGGGATGAGCTAATGGAGAAAATAGTGCAGTTGTTAGATGGAGGCAGGATAGGCTTCTCTGAAGAGGAAAGTTTTCAGGGATCGCCTAAAAGTGGATAAATTTGGAGACAGTCTGACAGATTGGGGTAGGGAATTCCAGAGGATGGGTGAGGCTCAGGAGAAGTCCTGGAGGCGAATATGGGAGGAGGTTATGAGGGAGCTAGAGAGCAGGAGGTCTTGGGAGGAACGAAGAGGGCGATTAGGTTGGTATTTTGAGACTAGGTTAGTGATGTAGCTGGGGGCAGAGTTGTGGATGGCTTTGTAACTTATTGTTAGTATTTTGAATTAAATTCGTTGAGCGAGTGGCAGCCAATGAAGGGATTGGCAGAGAGGGGTGTCCACTGCCTGGACCTCAATATTAACCTGTCCGCTGCCTGGACTTTAATACTCACTTGTCTGCTGCCTGGACTTTAATACTCACTTGTCTGCTGCCTGGACTTTAATATTCACCTGTCCACTGCCTGGACTTTAATACTCACCTGTCCGCTGCATGGACCTTAATACTAACCTGTCCGCTGCCTGGACCTTAATACTAACCTGTCTGCTGCCTGGACTTTAATACTCACTTGTCTGCTGCCTGGACTTTAATACTCACCTGTCCGCTGCCTGGACTTTAATACTCACCTGTCCGCTGCCTAGACTTTAATACTCACCTGTCCGCTGCCTGGAATTTAATACTCACCTGTCCGCTGCCTGGACTTTAATACTCACCTGTCCGCTGCCTGGAATTTAATACTCACCTGTCCGCTGCCTGGACTTTAATACTCACCTGTCCGCTGCCTGGACCTTAATACTCACCTGTCCGCTGCCTGGACCTTAATACTAACATGTCCGCTGCCTGGACTTTAATATTCACCTGTCCGCTGCCTGGACTTTAATACTCACTTGTCTGCTGCCTGGACTTTAATATTCACCTGTCCGCTGCCTGGACTTTAATATTCACCTGTCCGCTGCCTGTACTTTAATACTCACCTGTCAGCTGCCTCGACCTTAATACTAACCTGTCCGCTGCCTCGACCTTAATAGTCACCTGTCCGCTGCCTGGACCTTAATACTAACATGTCCGCTGCCTGGACCTTAATAGTCACCTGTCTGCTGCCTAGACTTTAATACTCACCTGTCCACTGCCTGGATCTTAATACTCCCCTGTCCGCTGCCTGGACCTTAATACTCACCTGTCCGCTGCCTGGACCTTAATACTCACCTGTCAGCTGCCTGGACTTTAATACTCACCCGTCCACTGCCTGGACCGTAATACTCACCTGTCCGCTGCCTGGGCCTTAATACTCCCCTTTCCGCTGCCTGGACCGTAATACTCACCTGTCTGCTGCCTGGGCTTTAATACTCACCTGCTGCTGCCTGGACTTTAATACTCACCTGTCCGCTGCCTGGACTTTAATACTCACCTGTCCGCTGCCTGGACTTTAATACTCACCTGTCCGCTGCCTAGACCTTAATACTCACCTATCCACTGCCTGAGGCTGTATGAGTGCTGCCGGCACTGGGGGGCTACAGATCATTGAGGGAACCATGAATGCCAACATGTACTGTGACATACTGAAGCAGAGGGGCGTTGAGAGGTGTTTTTCACGCCCTGTGCGCATGAGGCCCAAAGCACCCCCCCCCTGTACCTCACCCCCGGAGTCTGAGGACGGGGATGACAGGGGATGAGCAGTCGGAATACGCCGGACGGCCACGCAGACGTTGCGCTGGGCTCAGGCTTTTATTTGTCTCCGTCGCGCGTACGTAAATAAATCTGCTCGCGAACATTTGCCGCTTCTCTTCCATCGCCAGCCGCGTCCTGACAATGGCGTTTTTTTTTTTTTCTTTTTGGATGAGCATTCTGTTCTGTTGACTTCCCGATGTTTCATCATGAGTGATAACCCACATAAGTGACTCGCTGCGTTCACACGCCGCTCCTCTGGGAGCCACGCGGCTCAGCTGCCACCGCTATTTACCAAATAACATATGGCCGAATAAAAATACTAATACTGCGAATAGAGCAAGACTGAGCGTGCTAAATCAGGTTCTTTATTTTCTGGTCGACTGTTTTTTTTTTAGTTCCTTCTTTTCCTTTAAGCGATTTTAGAACTCAACGGGGCTGCAAGGGTTAACCCTTAACTTTTTTTTTTTTTTTAATCTGCAGCTGATCCCACCATGTGTTCAGGCACTTCCTGTTAGAGGGCGACAATACTCTGTCCCCGTCTACCAGTTGTGCTCCTCTGTTGTCACCCTGCACGAGGGCTACTGATCGAGAGACACATTGCAAAGCCATGGTCTACTGTTGTCACCATTTCAAACCTTCCCACCACCCCTGTGCTGAGTTCCCGGGTCTGTACACCTGCTGTGCCCATTATGAGTGGTTCCACCATCCCTGTGCTGAGTTCCCCGGGTCTGTACACCCGCTGTGCCCATTATGAGGGGTTCCCACCATCCCTGTGCTGAGTTCCCAGGTCTGTAGACCTGCTGTGCCCATTATGAGGGGTTCCCACCATCCCTGTGCTGAGTTACCAGTTCTGTACACCCGCTGTGCCCATTATGAGGGGTTCCACCATCCCTGTGCTGAGTTCCCAGGTCTGTACACCCGCTGTGCCCATTATGAGGGGTTCCCACCATCCCTGTGCTGAGTTCCCGGGTCTGTACACCTGCTGTGCCCATTATGAGGGGTTCCCACCATCCCTGTGCTGAGTTCCCAGGTCTGTACACCCGCTGTGCCCATTATGAGGGGTTCCCACCATCCCTGTGCTGAGTTCCCAGGTCTGTACACCCGCTGTGCCCATTATGATGGGTTCCCACCATCCCTGTGCTGAGTTCCCAGGTCTGTACACCCGCTGTGCCCATTATGAGGGGTTCCCACCATCCCTGTGCTGAGTTCCCAGGTCTGTACACCTGCTGTGCCCATTATGAGGGGTTCCCACCATCCCTGTGCTGAGTTCCCGGGTCTGTACACCTGCTGTGCCCATTATGAGGGGTTCCCACCATCCCTGTGCTGAGTTCCCAGGTCTGTACACCTGCTGTGCCCATTATGAGGGTTCCCACCATCCCTGTGCTGAGTTCCCAGGTCTGTACACCTGCTGTGCCCATTATGAGGGGTTCCCACCATCCCTGTGCTGAGTTCCCAGGTCTGTACACCTGCTGTACCCATTATGAGTGGTTCCCACCATCCCTGTGCTGAGTTCCTGGGTCTGTACACCTGCTGTGCCCATTTTGAAGGGTTCCCACCATCCCTGTGCTGAGTTCCCGGGTCTGTAGACCTGCTGTGCCCATTATGAGGGGTTCCCACCATCCCTGCTCTGAGTTCCCGGGTCTGTACACCCGCTGTGCCCATTATGAGGGGTTCCCACCATCCCTGTGCTGAGTTCCCGGGTCTGTACACCCGCTGTGCCCATTATGAGGGGTTCCCACCATCCCTGTGCTGAGTTCCCTGGTCTGTAGACCTGCTGTGCCCATTATGAGGGGTTCCCACCATCCCTGTGCTGAGTTCCCGGGTCTGTACACCCGCTGTACCCATTATGAGGGTTCCCACCATCCCTGTGCCGAGTTCCCGGGTCTGTACACCTGCTGTGCCCATTATGAGGGTTTCCCACCATCCCTGTGCTGAGTTCCCAGGTCTGTACACCTTCTGTGCCCATTATGAGGGGTTCCCACCATGCCACTATCCCACCCCTTAACATTGAAGTGTCCCCTGATTGAAGTTCTGTTGTCCCCGCAGATCATTGGTGGCTCTGCTCCGTGTCAATCTGAACACATCCCAGAGATATAGGGGTACCCGGTCTGCCACCTACGATGTCACCTGTGTATTTTGGATACAGCAAAGCCCAACATATAAGATTGGTTTTATTTCGGCAGCTCGGGATTCTGCGGCAGCATTGTGTCCTCGCTGTCAGGGTAGGATGCGGTGCCAGGGGTGTGGGTGAGAGGCACCGGTGCCAATACAGATGCAAACAAAAGTCATCGCCACCGCTGTAAAAATCACTCGACTCTGTAATCGATAAAGACAAGCAGTACCTCAATGTGACCTGGTATCAGCCTCTGTACAGCAGGGCTGGAGCGTGAGAGCGAGAAACAGCACGAGGAGCCAATCAGATCAAATGCTGGCAAGAAGCATTTCAATGAGAAGGAGCAAGATGGAAATTGTTTTCCCAAATGAATACATTTCTAACAGTGAGAGTGGATTTTGCTCGAGAAATAACAATCATTTAAAAATCGAATGTTAAAGCAAATTCAATTTGGAAGTACATTTTGAAAACGACATTCGTGAAATCATCGAATGTACTAAGAATTTGTGTACAAATATTCACACATATATGTTCAAATGAATGTTCCTTTCTAAAAGTCTACCAGTGTATGATCAGCTTCAGGAAATAAAAAAAGGGATCTTCCTATTGGAGGAGAGGCAGTATACTCATCTCTATAGAGGCCCCTGGGTGCTTTGCCCCTTCGGCTCCAGCTCTGCAGCCTCCTTCAATGTCTTCAACAATTGGCACTTCTGGGAGTGTTGGATGCCCATGTCCCTTTCTGTGTGCTGTAGTTCCTTCCTCCGACCCCTACGTCGCTGTGGAATCCAAGTATGACTTCAAGTTTCCAATGAGACGTCTATTTCCATGTTGGTTGGGTATCCTCTTTTCTTCTCCTCTCCTCTTTTCTTCTCCCCTCCTCTCATCTCATCTTCTTCACCTCACCTCTTTTCGTCTCCTCTCCTTTCCTCTTTTTTACTCTCTTTTCTCTTGTCTTCTCTTCTCCTCTTTTCTTCTCCCCTCCTTCCTTTTTTCTTCTCTTCTCTCATCTTCTCTTTTTCTCTTCTCCTCTCCTCTTCTCTTCTCCTCTTTTCTTCTCCCCTCCTTCCTTTTTTCTTCTCTTCTCTCATCTTCTCTTTTTCTCTTCTCCTCTCCTCTTCTCCTCTCCTCTTTTCTTCTCCCCTCCTCTCATCTCAGCTTCTTAACCTCACTTTTCTTGTCCTCTTCTATCCTTTCCTCTTTTCCTCTCTTCTATTCTCTTTCTCTTCTCTTCTCCTCTTTTCTCCCCCCCCCCCTCTCCTTTTTTCTTCTCTTTTTCTCTTCTCTTCTTCTCCTCTCCTCTTTTCTTCTCCTCTCCTCTCATCTCTTTTTCTCTTCTCTTCTTCTCCTCTCCTTTCCTCTTTTCTTCTACTCTCCTCTCATCTTTTCTTCTCCCCTCCTCTCATGTCATATTCTTCACCTCACCTCTTTTCGTCTCCTCTTCTCTCCTTTCCTCTTTTCTACTCTCTTTTCTCTTCTCCTTCCTTTTTTCTTCTCCTCTTCTCTCATCTTCTCTTTTTCTCTTCTCCTCTCCTCTTTTCTTCTCCCCTCCTCTCATCTCAGCTTCTTAACCTCACTTTTCTTGTCCTCTTCTATCCTTTCCTCTTTTCCTCTCTTCTATTCTCCTTTCTCTTCTCTTCTCCTCTTTTCTCCCCCCCTCTCCTTTTTTCTTCTCTTTTTCTCTTCTCTTCTTCTCCTCTCCTCTTTTCTTCTCCTCTCCTCTCATCTCTTTTTCTCTTCTCTTCTTCTCCTTTCCTCTCCTCTTTTCTTCTACTCTCCTCTTCTCTTTTCTTCTCCCTTCCTCTCATCTCATCTTCTTCACCTCACCTCTTTTCTTCTCTTCTCTCCTTTCCTCTTTTCCTCTCTTCTACTCTCCTTTTTCTTCTCCTCTTCTCTCATCTCCTCTTTTTATCTTCTCTTCTTCAACTCTCCTCTTTTTTTCTCCTCTTCTCTCATCTTCTCTTTTTCTCTTCTCTTCTTCTCCTCCTCTCTTCCATTCTTCTCCTCTCCTTTTCTCTCCTCTTTTCTTCTCATCTCATCTTCTTCACCTCACCTCTTTTCGTCTCCTCTCCTTTCCTCTTTTCTACTCTCTTTTCTCTTCTCCTTCCTTTTTTCTTCTCCTCTTCTCTCATCTCCTCTTTTTTTCCTCTCTTCTTCTCCTTTTCTCTTCTATTCTTCTCCTCTCCTTTCCTCTCCTCTTTTCTTCTCCCCTCCTCTCATCTCATCTTCTTCACCTCACCTCTTTTCTTCTCTTCTCTCCTTTCCTCTCTTGTACTGTCCTTTCTATTCTCTTCTCCTCTTTTCTTCTCCCCTCCTCTCCTTTTTTCTTCTCCTCTTCTCTCCTCTTTTTCTCTTCTCTTCTTCTCCTCTCCTCTTTTCTTCTCATCTTCTCTCATCTCCTCTTTTTCTCTTTTCTTCTTCTCCTCTCCTATTTTCTTCTGCTCTTCTCTGGTCTCCTCCTCTCCTCTTCGCTTCTTCTCCTCTCCTTTCCTCTCCTCTTTTCTTCTCCCCTCCTCTCATCTTATCTTCTTCACCTCACCTCTTTTCGTCTCCTCTTCTCTCCTTTCCTCTCTTCTACTCTCCTTTCTCTTCTCTTGTCCTCTTTTCTTCTCCCCTCCTCTCATTTTTTCTTCTCCTCTTTTCTCATCTCCTCTTTTTCTCTTCTCCTCTCCTCTTTTTCTCTCCTCTTCTTCTCCTCTCCTATCCTCCTCTCCTTTCCTCTACTCTTTTTTTCTACTCTCCTATTCTCTTCTCCTCTCTTTTCTTCTCCTCTCCTATTCTCTTCTCATCACTTTTCTTCTCTCCCTTTTCTTCTACTCCCCTCTTTTCTTATCCTTTCCTATCCTGCTCGTCTCACCTCTCCATTTTTCCTCTCCTCTTTGCTTCTCCTCTCCTCTTCAGCAAAGGGAAATTACATTATATGGTACAAAATTGTATGGATACCCGACCATCACATCTACCACCATATGGCCGACCGGATGTGGACAACCCACCAAGTGATGGAATTCAGGTGTCTCCAGAGAAGCGCTACACCATCTAAAGACATTGGAGGCTACTGGGCTTTTCTAACCTTATGGTAACGGGTTAGAGGTTCAGGTTTACTGGCATTGAGAGACTCCTATGCCCAGGGGGTGGTGATAGGAACAGACGGCTTTTAGATAGAGAGACGTGGTGGGTATTTAGAACAACCAGGGATTCCTCAGGGGTTAAACCTCAGATGGGATCTGGATTTACATGTATGTTGATTTCTTTTTTTGCACTACCCGCCTCTCCCGTTTTAGTACTAATATTGATATTTATTTATTTTTTCCCCACTGCTCACTTTTTTAAATTTTTATGTTTATTCAGCTTTAGTTTTTGAATTGTTATTTTCTTGGATTTTAATGTCCTATTCTGATCATGCAACCAATCATGTTTGTATCTCGATTGAATCTATCCATGTACGGTGTTTCACCGCTCCAAGGAACTCTGATTATCTACTAATTGGCAGATTAATGACGTGCTGCCAGGAAGGGATGATACACTATATATATTGTGTCGTGAACAAGCTCCGCAGGGCTGAAACGCGTTTACATCAGCTGTCTGTGTCTTTTATGGAGAATCCATCAATTTTCAAGCTTTTAACCTCCTGAGATCCGCGATATATCCGAATGACGGCTACAGCGCGGATCTATATTGCCGGGACGACGTCCTATGACGTCGTCCCATTCGCGAGCGCCCAGTGTGCCCCCCGGAAGGGCGCGCGCGGCGCGCTCTGTGATCAGCGAGTCTGTGAGACTCGCTGGATCACAGATCCGAGTAAGGGGTCGATCCCGACCCCTTACCACGTGATCAGCTGTCAGCCAATGACAGCTGATCATGTGATATCAACAGAGCCGGTAATCGGCTATTTTTCCTCCTCGCGCTGATAGTGCAAGGAGAAAAAAAAAAGCTGATCATCGGCGGCAGTGAGAGGGGCATTAGTCCCGATCACTGCGATGTGCCCCGGCTCCACGGTGCCAACCTGTGCCTCCTACAAGTGCCGCCTACCAGTGCCCACCAGCTCCACCTGTCAGTGCCCACCAGCTCCACCTGTCAGTGCCCACAGTGCCACCTGGCAGTGCCCACAGTGCAGTCTGTCAGTGCCCACATTGCCATCTGTCAGTGCCACCTGTCAGTGCCCACAATAAGTGCCTGAACAGTGCTACACATCAGTGTCACCTACCAGTGCCCATCAGTGTCACCTACCAGTGCCCATCAGTGCCATCTATCAGTGCCCATCCATGCCACCCATCCGTGCTACCCATCTGTGCCCATCAGTGCCATCTTATCTGTGCCCATCAGTACCGACTTATCTGTCCCCATCAGTGCCACCTTATCTGTGCCCGTCAGTGCCACCTGTCAGTGCCCACAATAAGTGCCTGAACAGTGCTGCACATCAGTGTCACCTACCAGTGCCCATCAGTGCCAACTATCAGTGCCCATCAGTGCCACCTATTAGTGCCCATCAGTGCCATCTATCAGTGACATCTATCAGTGCCCATCAGTGCCATCTATCAGTGCCCATCCATGCCACCCATCCGTGCCACCCATCAGTGCCACCCATCAGGGCCCATCAGTGCCATCTTATCTGTGCCCATCAGTACTGACTTATCTGTCCCCATCAGTGCCACCTTATCTGTGCCCATCAGTGCCCACCAGTGCCGCCTCATCAGCGCATATCAATGAAGCAGAAAAATTACCTGCTTGCAAAATTTTATAACAAACTGTTAAACATGATTTTTTTTTTTTTCAAAATTTTCCATCTTTTTTTGTTTGTTTAGCAAAAAATAAAAAACCTCAGCTGTGATTAAATACCACCAAAAGAAAACTCTATTTGTGGGAAAAAAATGATAAAAATTTTATTTGGGTACAGCGTTGTATGACCGCGCAATTGTTATTCAAAGTGCGTCAGCGCTGAAAGCTGAAAAATGGCCTGGGCAGGAGGGGGTTTAAGTGCCCAGTAAGCAAGTGGTTAAAGAGCAAGCAAGGAGTTGCAGACCATCTTTTCCCTGGTGGTAACAGAGGTTTGAAGGCCCCTTTTCTGCTCCACCATGACTCACAAATGGACACAAATTCCCACAGACATGCTCCAAAAATGTTGTGGAAAGTCCTCCCAGAAAGGTGGAGGCTGTTATAGCTACAAAGGGAGGCCAACTCCATAGTGATGACCATGGTCTTGGAATGGGACGTCCAACCAGTTCATATAGGTGTGATGGTCAGGGGGTACACAAACTTTTTGCCATATAGTTTAGGTTCGGAGAACCTGTTGCTTTGCCCTTCATTTTTGTTTCTTCTGTACATGTAGCTCCTTGAATCATCCTAAAGTGGACCTGCTCAGGTGGAGCAGGTGGGTGGCTCTTCTTTCTCCCATGGGACAGAGCTGTTGCTTGGTGGTTGGTCAGTCAGAGGCATCACAAGGGTCGGGGAGAGAGTCCTTAGGCTTTTTGTTAAGCTTCAGTGGGTGAGTTTCGCTCTCCACCTGCTCTGAGACATACAATAAATAGCAGCTAGACTCAAAATCAGTTTACTGAATCAGATCAGGCAGCTATTGCAATTGGTTGCCAGAGGTTACAGTGTATCATTACCGCTCACTGACTGGTTTCTAGAGGTTACAGTGTATCATTACCGCTCACTGACTGGTTTCTAGAGGTTACAGTGTATCATTACCGCTCACTGACTGGTTTCTAGAGGTTACAGTGTATCATTACCGCTCACTGACTGGTTTCTAGAGGTAACAGTGTATCATTACGGCTCACTGACTGGTTTCTAGAGGTAACAGTGTATCATTACCGCTCACTGACTGGTTTCTAAAGGTTACAGTGTATCATTACGGCTCACTGACTGGTTTCTAGAGGTTACAGTGTATCATTACGGCTCACTGACTGGTTTCTAGAGGTTACAGTGTATCATTACCGCTCACTGACTGGTTTCTAGAGGTTACAGTGTATCATTACCGCTCACTGACTGGTTTCTAGAGGTTACAGTGTATCATTACGGCTCACTGACTGGTTTCTAGAGGTTACAGTGTATCATTACCGCTCACTGACTGGTTTCTAGAGGTTACAGTGTATCATTACGGCTCACTGACTGGTTTCTAGAGGTTACAGTGTATCATTACCGCTCACTGACTGGTTTCTAGAGGTTACAGTGTATCATTACGGCTCACTGACTGGTTTCTAGAGGTTACAGTGTATCATTACCGCTCACTGACTGGTTTCTAGAGGTTACAGTGTATCATTACCGCTCACTGACTGGTTTCTAGAGGTTACAGTGTATCATTACCGCTCACTGACTGGTTTCTAGAGGTTACAGTGTATCATTACCGCTCACTGACTGGTTTCTAGAGGTTACAGTGTATCATTACCGCTCACTGACTGGTTTCTAGAGGTTACAGTGTATCATTACCGCTCAATGACTGGTTTCTAGAGGTTACAGTGTATCATTACCGCTCACTGACTGGTTTCTAGAGGTTACAGTGTATCATCATTATTATCATTATGATTTGTATAGCGCTACAATGCGAACTGAATCGCCTCAAGGCGCTGTATGAGTGCTTGTTGTCACCCTTCTTAGAAAAGGTAGGTCTTAAGTTTTTTCCTAAAGGCCCGATGGTTTTCTTCCATGCGGATGTCAGTTGGTAGAGCGTTCCATAGCCGTGGTCCTTGAACAGCGAATCTCCGTTCCCCTTTTGCTTTGTAGCAGGATTTGGGAATGAGGAGGAGGTTTTGGTTAGATGATCTAAGACTGCGATTGGGTGTGTAGTGTATCATTACCGCTCACTGACTGGTTTCTAGAGGTTACAGCACACAGTACGGCTCACTGATTAGTTGCTAGAAGTTACAGCACATGACTACACAACAAAAGGGCAGAGCTGGGCAGCATTTGTAGCAGCAGTTCACACTGAGATATTGGGACACAGCACGGGACTAAAACCTCAAGGGACAAGGGAATTTAAACAGGGCAGCACAGTGGTGTAGTGGTTAGCACTCTCACTCTCACCTAGCAGTAAGAAGGGTCGCTGGTTCGAATCCCAACCACAACACTACCTGCCTGGAGTTTGCATGTTCTCCCTGTGCCTGTGTGGGTTTCCTCTGGGTACTCCGGTTTCCTCCCACAATCCAAAGACATGCAGTTAGGTTAATTGACTTCTGTCCAAAAATTGTCCCTAGTATATGAATGGGGACCTTGGATTGTGGGCTCCTTGAGGGTAGGGACCGATGTGAGTGTGCAATGTACAGGGATAGGGACAGTTGTAGACACTCGCTCAGGTTGAACTGGATGGACTGGTGTCTTTATTCAACCTTACTAACTATGAAACTATGAAACCAAGATAGTTGGTTGGCAAGCATGAGGCAGCTGCTTTGGGCCCCACAACAATAACAGGGCCCAGGGCAGCTGCCCCTTTTGCCCTGCCTTAAAAACGGCCCTGCCTCCTCTTATACATAGAGGTTGAGAGTAGAGAAGGGAAGCTGAGGGAACCTGTTGATTGGTCCTGCGTGGACAAAGCATGGGTAGACTCAGCCTTTCTCAACCTTTTCAACACAGAGGAACCCTTGAAATAGTTCTCCGGTCTCGGGGAACCCCTGCTAAAAATTATAGAAATCTACAACTCATGATACATTAGTGTGATGGTCAGTGGGAAAAATGGTCCTCACACTTGTGGTCATTGGGAAGAATTACCTCCTTACAGAGAGCTAAAAATATCAATGGTGTCAGTGGGAACTTATCTGAGAGGCAGAAATTGCCCAATGCTGAAGGCAGGGCCGGTGCTACCACTAGGCAAACTAGGCGCCTGCCTAGGGCGCCCGGCCACTGGTTTTCCTACTCTCTTCTCTCTGCAGCAAGCAACTAAGTCTCAGCATCAGCAGGCAGCCGCCGCTCCGTTCACACATAGTGTCAGAGGCGCAGCAGTGGTGGAGGACTGTGTCTGTGTCCCGACTCCCACAGCAAGCAAACATTCATTGATGGGCACTGGTAGGCTGCATTGAAGGGCACTCGTGAGGCTGCATTGAAGGGCGCTCGTGAGGCTGCATTTGATAGGCGCTGGTGAGGCTGCATTTGATGGGCGCTGGTGAGGCTGCATTTGATGGGGCGCTGGTGAGGCTGCATTTGATGGGCGCTGGTGAGGTTGCATTTGATGGGCGCTGGTGAGGCTGCATTTGATGGGCGCTGGTGAGGCTACATTTGATGGGCGCTGGTGAGGCTGCATTTGATGGGCGCTGGTGAGGCTGCATTTGATGGGCGCTGGTGAGGCTGCATTTGATGGGCGTTGGTGAGGCTGCATTTGATGGGCGCTGGTGAGGCTGCATTTGATGGGCGCTGGTGAGGCTGCATTTAATGGGCGCTGGTGAGGCTGCATTTGATGGGCGCTGGTGAGGCTGCATTTGATGGGCGCTGGTGAGGCTGCATTTGATGGGCGCTGGTGAGGCTGCATTTGATGGGCGCTGGTGAGGCTGCATTTGATGGGCGCTGGTGAGGCTACATTTGATGGGCGCTGGTGAGGCTGCATTTGATGGGGCTGGTGAGGCTGCATTTGATGGGGCTGGTGAGGCTGCATTTGATGGGGCTGGTGAGGCTGCATTTGATGGGTGCTGGTGAGGCTGCATTTGATGGGCGCTGGTGAGGCTGCATTTGATATGTGCTGGTGAGGCTGCATTTGATATGTGCTGGTGAGGCTGCATTTGATGGGCGCTGGTGAGGCTGCATTTGATGGGTGCTGGTCAGGCTGCATTTGATAGGTGCTGGTGAGGCCGCATTTGATGGGTGCTGGTGAGGCTGCATTTGATATGTGCTGGTGAGGCTGCATTTGATGGGCGCTGGTGTGGCTGCATTTGATGGGCGCTGGCGAGGCTGCATTTGATGGGCGCTGGCGAGGCTGCATTTGATGGGCGCTGGCGAGGCTGCATTTGATGGACGCTGGTGAGGTTGCATTTGATGGGCGCTGGTGAGAGGCTGCATTTGATGGACGCTGGAGAGGCTGCATTTGATGGGCGCTGGTGAGGCTGCATTTGACGGGCACTGGCGAGGCTGCATTTGATGGACGCTGGTGAGGTTGCATTTGATGGACGCTGGTGAGGCTGCATTTGATGGGCGCTGGCGAGGCTGCATTTGATGGGCGCTGGCGAGGCTGCATTTGATGGGCGACTTATTAAAAAGGTGGGATTTACATGGGCAGGGAAAAGGGGGCGGAATCAGCCCGGGGGGGGGGGGGGGGGGGCGGCAAAATGAGGTTTCGCCTAGGGTGTCAAAAATTCTTGCACCAGCCCTGGCTGAAGGAACCCCTAGCAACCTCTGGAGGAACCCTAGTTGAGAATCACTGGGTCCACTTATACAAAGCAAACAAAAGGACCCAATCAAACCACCTTAAAGTGAACTTGTCTGAACAAAGTAAGGCATCGGGTTCACTCAGCATATCTGCTAATCCACTTATCAACTATTTGCGGGCAGTACAGGCTTAAGGGGAAGCTGCCTTGGGCCCCACACACAATGACTGGGCCCAAGGCAGCTGCCCCTTTTGCCCTGTGCTAAAGACGGCCCTGCATGGGAGGAAGCGAGCTTCATGTGACAACCCAGGAGCACAACTGCCACCCCATAACAGGAAGCGCCTTGGTCATTTCAAAAACAGCCAATGTGTTTCGGGGGTTTGGGGGGGCCACACCAGATCACGTGACCACCACTATGATTGCCTATCTCACCGGATATCTATAGACCGGAAAGTGGCTTGGTCACTGTGCTAGAAGCTCGCTCTCCGAATAGAAACCTCAGCCACCATGGACGCGTTCCGTGGTCAGCAAGAGATTCAAATCTCTGATTTTGGCGTTTTGATTGGACTTTACATAAATAACTATAATAAAGGTAATATAATAAGAAAAGTGAAGAATACAAGGAATATGGGGCATAAAGGAAAATGTTTCCAATGTTATTTTTGGTTTCACCCCTTAAATTCAGGTTCAGAGCGTTCCGTCTGCTCTCACCCACCCACTTGTTGCGTGGGTCGCCTTTTCCCGTGCGTTCGCCGCGTCCCTCTACCCTTCCTTTATCTTTTTTTTTTTTTCCCTATTATTGCTTTCCCTCTGCCTTTTATCCGCCATCCTCTCTTTCCTGCTCGTTCCTCCAAATGAAATTGCCTCTCCTCTCTCTCTCGAACGCACTTAGCCACCTGAACCATCGCATGAAACGCGGTTCGCAAACAATAACCGTATCGCTCTCCTCTCCAAGCGCGGAGCCACCTCTTTAATACCCAGTAAATAATTCATGCAGCTTTTCTGCCCGCAAATCTTTTTTTTTTTTTTTTTTATTTCATTCAGCGTTTGGCGATATTTCATCGGGGAAAAAAGGCTACGAACACCCAGCGCTGGCAAGCGTCCGCCGCCACTAAATCTCGCGCACGCCGTTCCCCCGGTTTTCGCTTCACCCCAGCGGTGTCGTTACGTAATTGCATAATAAACTCTTGGATGCAACGCTGGCTCCCGAATATGGCGCTCTTTTTCCCCGATAATCGCCGCGGCGTAGAAATAATGCCCTTAAAAGATGAACGCCTTTCATTTTTCGCGATTTTAAAGAAGGATGGCTCTGGAAACCCCGAGCGCGTTTGGATTTAAAGGGGAACTGGGCGCAAAAGGAAAGGACTTGCGTTCAGTGATTAGATACATGAAGACGTTTCTTTCTGATCTTCATGTTCAGTGACTGGATACGTGGACACATTTCTTCTGATCTTCATGTTGGGCTTCAGGAAGTGCCTGAACAAGGACCTCCATGATCACCAGGCTTTTATTGAAATAATTCCTGGGGATCCTGCCATGTTCAGGCACTTCCTGTTATAGGGTGACAACGCTCTGTCCCTGTCTCCCGAATGTGCTCCACCATGTTGTCACCCAGTTTTGATGACCACAAGTCGTCTCCATGATTTCCTACAATCTCAGCCACTTCACTTCGAATGTGCTCCACATTGTCCCCCAGTTCTGATGACCACAAGTCGTCTCCATGATTTCCTACAACCTCAGCCACTTCACTTCCTGTCTACATGTCCTCCATGAATGGCTGGACATACATGGAGGACATGTCCAGCCTCCATGAATGTCTTTTCTCTGGGTGGGTTTCCTCCATTTTCTTCCACCAGAAGCCAGGGTGATAACATAGGAGCACAACTGAAAGATAGGCAAAAAGCGTTGTCGCCCTATAACAGGAAGTGGCTGAATAAGGACCCCATGGGCGCACAGCCATTCATGGAGGACATGTAGACAGGAAGTGACGTGGCTGAGGTTGTAGGAAATCAGGAGATGACTTGTTGTCATCAGAACTGGGAGACAACGTGGAGCACATTCGGGAGACAGGGACAGAGCGTTGTCACCCTATAACAGGAAGTGCCTGAACAAGGACCTCCATGATCACCAGGCTTTTATTAAAATAATTCCTGGTGTTCCTGCCATGTTCAGGCACTTCCTGTTATAGGGTGACAACGCTCTGTCCCTGTCTCCCGAATGTGCTCCACCATGTTGTCACAAGTCGTCTCCATGATTTCCTACAACCTCAGCCACTTCACTTCCTTGTCTACATGTCCTCCGTGAATGGCTGTGCGCCCATAGGGGCCTTATTCAGGCACTTCCTGTTATAAGGCGACAACGCTTTTTACCTACCTTTCAATTGGGCTCCTACGTTATCACCCTGGCTTCAGGTGGAAGAAAAGGGAGGAAACCCACCCGGAGAATGGCTGGACATGTCCTCCATGAATGTCCAGCCATTCACGGAGGACATGTAGACAGGAAGTGAAGTGGCTGAGGTTGTAGGAAATCAGGAGACGACTTGTGGTCATCAGAACTGGGAGACAACGTGGAGCACATTCGGGAGACAGGGGCAGAGCGTTGTCACCCTATAACAGGAAGTGCCTGAACAAGGACCTCCATGATCACCAGGCTTTTATTAAAATAATTACTGGTGTTCCTGCCATGTTCAGGCACTTCCTGTTATAGGGTGACAACGCTCTGTCCCTGTTTCCTGAATGTGCTCCACCATGTTGTCACCCAGTTCTGAAGACCACAAGTCGTCTCCTGATTTCCTACAACCTTAGCCACGTCACTTCCTGTCAACATGTCCTCCATGAATGGCTGGACATACATGGAGGACATGTCCAGCCTCCATGAATGTCTTTTCTCCGGGTGGGTTTCCTCCATTTTCTTCCACCAGAAGCCAGGGTGATAACGTAGGAGCACAATTGAAAGATAGGCAAAAAGCGGTGTCGCCCTATAACAGGAAGTGCCTGAATAAGGACCCCATGGGCGCACAGTCATTCATGGAGGACATGTAGACAGGAAGTGACGTGGCTGAGGTTGTAGGAAATCAGGAGACGACTTGTGGTCATCATAACTGGGTGACGACGTGGAGCACATTCGAGAGACAGGGACAGAGCGTTGTCACCCTATAACAGGAAGTGCCTGAACAACGACCTCCATGATCACCAGGCTTTTATCAAAATAATTCCTGGTGATCCTGCCATGTTCAGGCACTTCCTGTTATAGGGTGACAACGCTCTGTCCCTGTCTCCCGAATGTGCTCCACCATGTTGTCACCCAGTTCTGATGACCGCAAGTTGTCGCCATGATTACCTACAACCTCAGCCACTTCACTTCCTTGTCTACATGTCCTCCATGAATGCCCATGAGGTCCTTATTCAGGTACTTCCTGTTATAGGGCGACAACACTTTTTGCCTATCTTTCAATTGGGCTCCTACGTTATCACCCTGGCTTCTGGTGGAAGAAAAGGGAGGAAACCCACCCGGAGAAAAGACATTCATGGAGGCTGGACATGTCCTCCATGAATGTCCAGCCATTCATTGAGGACATGTAGACAGGAAGTGACGTGGCTGAGGTTGTAGGAAATCATGGAGACGACTTGTGGTCATCAGAACTGGGTGACAACGTGGAGCACATTCGATAGACAGGGACAGGGCGTTGTCACCCTATAACAGGAAGTGCCTGAACATGGCAGGACCACCAGGGATTATTATAATGAAAGCTGTAGATTTAAAGACTTTTGGAATGACGTTAACATGTTAAAGCTTTTATGAGATTTTGGTGATTGGGTGGCAATCCCTTGGCTAGTGCCGCCATCCCAGGAACTCGTACAATCTTCCACCTTTTCAGTGCCAGGAAGCCGAACTCTTGGCTTTCTGTATGAAAGGCGGTGAATGCGGCATCTGGGTGCTGTGTGCGTTCGGGGACATGTGGTCTCCTGGCATACTGTTGATTTCTCTAACATCTTTTACCCCTCAGGGCACGGGGCAGCTGTCAGCTCTCCCTGGTTCTCACCCCCCCCCCTCCTCCTCGCCCTATCTCTGGCATAGCCAGCTGGGTTCAGAGGTCATGGGAGTCAGCGACACCTTTAATTTGTCCCGAAACAATAACACGTGCAGGGGGCAGAAGCTGGGTCACAAATCTTCCAAAGAAACAATTCACCAAAAACAATGGAGAAGACAACAAAGTCACACAATAAACGTAAATAATAATAATGATAATAATGATAATAATAATATGAAATCTGAAACATAAATATTAAATATCTGAAATAGTAAGACTAATAAAGAGATGATAACAATAATAATAATACTAAATCTAAAACATAAATATTAAATATCTAAAATAGTAAGACTAATAAAGAGATGATAACAATAATAATAATACTAAATCTAAAACATAACTATTAAATATCTAAAATAGTAATAATAATAAAGAGATGACGATCATAATAATATTTATTATTATTTAAAATCTAAATCACAAATTTAACATAATAATAATACAAAATATAGAACATAAATATTAAACTTCTAAAATAATATTAAGAATAATAAAAAAAAAAAAATCTAAATCTAATATTTATAAAAGAGTAATAATAATATAAAATATATAAAGCAAATATAAATAATTATAATAAAAATAATAAAAAACACAAAATATGAAATAAGTTGTAAATAATAGCAATAATAATATTTTAAAATATGAATCTCAAATATAAAATAATACAAAAAATCTAAAATAAAAATAAAATGAATCTATAAAAATGAATCTAAAAAATCTATCTATCTATCTATCTATCTATCTATCTATCTATCTATCTATATATCTATCTATCTATATATATATATATCTTAGATTTTAAATTATTATTCATTTAATTTTAGATTTTTGTTGTAAATTTTGTATTATTATTATTTTATATTTGAGATTTATATTTTTAAATATTATTATTTACAACTTGTTTCATATTTTGTGTTTTTTATTATTATAATTTTTTTTATAATTATTTATATTTGCTTTATATATATATATAATATATATATAGATAGATAGATAGATATGTATATATCTATATATCCTTTAGATTGTAAGCTCCATGAGCAGGGCCCTCCTATTCCTTCTGTATTGAACAGTATTGTAATTGTACTGTCACCCTTTTTATTGTAAAGCGCTGCGTAAACTGTTGGCGCTATATTAATCCTGTATAATAATAACTATATATATAAATTAATAAACACAAAATATTGAATATTCTGTAAATAATAATAATAATAATACAAAATAAAGAACAGAAATATTAAATATCTAAAATAATAATAATAATTATATAAAATATATAAAGAAAATAAAAGTAATATTAATAATAAGCACAAATATGAAATAGATAAATAGCATTAATAACAATAATAATGCTAATTAAAAAACAATTATAAAATACATACTTATATGATAAAAATATTATTAATAATACTAAGAATATAAAATATATATAATAAACATAAAATAAAATAAAATAAAAAGTTAAATATAAATGAGTAGTCCTTACTCCACCTCCTTTATATTTAAGTTTTTTTTTTTACACTTGCACATGCTTTTTTTAACTTTTTCTTACCACTTTGATGTGTGTTGTGGTACTTTGCCCACTCATTTTTATTGGGCTCTTAAAACCCTTACGCCTCCTTTTTTTTTTTTTCAGTGCTACACATTTGTTCCTTATTACACACATTGCGATGCTCTGAGAGGGGGTGGACTTGAAAAAAAACAGCAACACAATGTAGTGCAAATACACAATGCATTGGTTTGCCTTGCATTAACGAACACATGTGCAATAGCATAGGTGCGTCTTAACAAATTTTAGCCTTGAGAAAAGGGTGGTGCCGGCCCCTCCCACCAGCCACGATCTGCCTGCATTGCATTGAGAAGCACAGAGACCCGGTGATGACATCACTAGGTCTAAAATGAGGTATGTAATGAAAAAACAGAAAGGTTTTCTTTATTACAAATGTCATTATTATGTTTATGGGGGGGGGGGGGGGGGGGGGCAGGGAAGGCAAAGTATAAGCAGAGTAAACTATGTTTTAAACCACTTAAAAAAAAAAAAAAAAGTATAAGCAGAGTAGACTTCAGGTATATAACTTTATAGATAACGCACCACAGCGCACTTTATCGTGCATCACAGCGTGCGACTTCATGACCATGAAAAACTAAATTCTCTGGTCTGACGAAAACAAAGATTGAACCCTTTGGCCTGAATGGCAAGCGTCATGTCTGGAGGAAACCAGGCACCGCTCATCACCTGGCCAATACCATCCCTACAGTGAAGCATGGCGGTGGCAGCATCATGCGTCGGGGATGTTTTTCAGCAGCAGGAACTGGGAGACTAGTCAGGATCGAGGGGAAAGATGAATGGAGCAATGTACAGAGACATCCTTGATGGAAACCTGCTTCAGAGAACTCCCACTGGGGGCCTGGGGCACCCGGCCACTGGTGTTCCTACTCTCTTCTCTCTGCAGCAAGCAACTAAGTCTCAACATCAGCAGGCAGTCACTGCTCCGTTCGCACATAGTGTCAGAGGCGCAGCGGCGGCGGAGGACTGTGTCTGTGTTCCGACTCCCAAAAGAATGGAAGCAAGCAAACATTCATTGATGGGCGCTGGTAGGCTGCATTTGATGGGCGCTGGTAGGCTGCATTTGATGGGCGCTGGTGAGGCTGCATTTGGTGGGCGCTGGTGTGGCTGCATTTGATGGGCGCTGGTAGGCTGCATTTGATGGGCGCTGGTGAGGCTGCATTTGGTGGAGCGCTGGTGAGGCTGCATTTGATGGGCGCTGGTGTGGCTGCATTTGATGGGCACTGGTGAGGCTGCATTGATAGGTACTGGTAGGCTGCATTGATGGGCGATGGTAGGCTGCATTTAATGGGCGCTGGTGAGGCTGCATTTGATGGGCGCTGGTGAGGCTGCATTTGATGGGCGCTGGTGAGTCTGCATTGATAGGTACTGGTAGGCTGCATTGATGGGCGATGGTAGGCTGCATTTAATGGGCGCTGATGAGGCTGCATTTAATGGGCGCTGCTGAGGCTGCAGTTGATGGGCACTGGTGAGGCTGCATTTAATGGGCGCTGGTGGGCTGCTTTGATGGGCGCTGGTGAGTCTGCATTGGTAGGTACTGGTAGGCTGCATTGATGGACGATGGTAGGCTGCATTTAATAGGCGCTGATGAGGCTGCATTTAATAGGCGCTGATGAGGCTGCATTTAATGGGCACTGATGAGGCTGCAGTTGATGGGCGCTGGTGAGGCTGCATTTGATGGGCGCTGGTGAGGCTGCATTTAATGGGTGTTGGTGAGGCTGCAGTTGATGGGCGCTGGTGAGGCTGCATTTGATGGGCGCTGGTGAGGCTGCATTTGATGGGCGCTGGTGGTGGTGAGGCTGCATTTAATGGGCGCTGGTGAGGCTGCATTTAATAGGCGCTGATGAGGCTGCATTTAATGGGCGCTGATGAGGCTGCAGTTGATGGGCGCTGGTGAGGCTGCATTTGATGGGCGCTGGTGAGGCTGCATTTGATGGGCGCTGGTGGTGGTGAGGCTGCATTTATGGGCGCTGGTGAGGCTGCATTTAATGGGCGCTGGTGAGGCTGCATTTGATGGGCGCTGGTGAGGCTGCATTTGGTGGGCGCTGGTGAGTCTGCATTTGATGGGCGCTTCATTAAACGGGTGGGATTTACATGGGCAGGGTAAAAGGGGTGGAGTCAGGAGTGGAGCCGGGGGGGGGGGGATAGGCGGCAAAATGCGGTTTTGCCTAGGGTGTCAACAATTCTTGCACCAGCCCTGTAAGCAGTGGCTACGGGACAACTCTGTGAATGTCCTCGAGTGGCCCAGCCAGAGCCCAGACTTGAACCCGATTGAACATCTCTGGAAAGATCTGAAAATGGCTGTTCACCGACGCTCCCCATCCAACCCGATGGAGCTTTAGAGGTCCTGCAAAGAAGAATGAGAGAAACTGCCCAAAAATAGGTGTGCCAAGCTTGTAGCGCCATACTCAACAAGACTTGAGGCTCTAATTGGTGCCAAAGGTGCTTCACCAAAGTATTGAGCAAAGCGAGCGGCCCAGAAGGACGCAGCGGGGAGAAGAAGCATGAAATGGGGGGGGGGGGGTAGTTATTTGTAGGTGAGAAAATGGGGGGGGGCAGCGGAGAGGTAATACGCTGAAAATAATAGAAAGCTCAGACGCTGACCCATCTCTGGGGTGGGGGTAGGGGGGGGGGGGCTAAAAGGGGCTCCGGAATGGTGAGATGAGTTCAGCGTCTAAGTATAGAAGGACCCCCGTTGTTGAAGTGAACTTATTTTGCCGCTGCCGCCTTTCCCGGGCTCGCTGCCACCACTGAGCTAGATACAGGAGTCCCCGGGGCCCCCCGCTGTCTTGTTTACACCGACATGCAGCAATAACAGCTGCGATATTACCTATGGTTGCATCACTCCCAGCTAGAAGCCCTAAAGAGCACCTGTCTCCCTCCGCACATAATGGTGGCAGGCTGCCCTCTAGAGATATAGCTCTGACATATACCGCAGCGCTGCACAGAGAACACTGATCCGTTTGGCAGAGGAGCTTACACTCTAATGTCCTCCACAGTCACACAATATTATTATTATACATTTATATACAGCGGGGGGGGGGGGGGATAATGATTTGATCTCATGCAGATGCTGTGAGTTTGCCCACTTACAAAGGAATGAAGGGTCTATAATTTTTTAACATAGGTGTATTTTATATGATAGAGACAGAATATCAACCAAAAATCCAGAAAAAAAAACCTACATGATACAAATGTTATCAATTGTGCTGCAGTTCAGTGAGTAAAATAAATATTTGATCCCCAAGCAAAACATGACTTAGTACTTGGAGAAACCCTTCACAATCACAGAGGTCAGACGTTTCTTGGAGATGGTGACCACATCTCAGGAGGCATTTTTGGTCCACTCTTCTTTACAGATCTTCTCTAAATCCTTGGCCACTCGAAGTTTCAGCTCCCTCCATAAATTTTCGATGGGATTAAGGTCTGGAGACTGGCTAGGCCACTCCATGGCCTTAATGTGCTTCTTCTTGGGCCACTCCTTTGTTGCCTTGGCGGTATGTTTTGGGTCATTGTCACGCTGGAAGGCCCATCCATGACACATCTTCCCCTTCAGGAAAGAAGGTTCTCATCCAAGATTTTACAATACACGGTCCAGTCTATTGGCCCCTCAAAGCGGCAAATTTGGCCTGTACCTTTATCGGGGAAACAGCCCCAAGGCATAATGTTTCCACCTCCGTTCTTGGCCGTAGGGATGGTGTTCTTAGGGTCATAGTCAGCAATTTTCTTCCTCAAGAAGGCACATGTACAGTTATGCCAATGAACACCTAAATGATTCACAGAAGGATTGGGAGAAAGTTCTGTGGTCAGATGAGACCAAAAAGCATTTTTCTTCCTCCAAACCTCGGCGAGTTAATGCCAAAGAGCTCAGTTTTGGTCTCATCTGACCACAGAACTTTCTTCCAATCCTTCTGTGAATCATTTAGATGTTTCTTTGGCATAACTGTACATGTGCCTTCTTGAGGAAGAATTGTTGACTGTGACCCTAAGGACACCATCCCTACGGCCAAGCATGGACAGTAATAATAGGTATTTTTTTGTGAGAACGTTGAGAGAACTAGTAATAGGTCCATCTTGGTGAGAACGTTGAGAGAACTAGTAATAGGTCCATCTTGGTGAGAACGTTGAGAGAACTAGTAATAGGTCCATCTTGGTGAGAACGTTGAGAGAACTAGTAATAGGTCCATCTTGGTGAGAACATTGAGAGAACTAGTAATAGGTCCATCTGGGTGAGAACGTTGAGAGAACTAGTAATAGGTCCATCTTGGTGAGAACGTTGAGACAACTAGTAATAGGTCCATCTTGGTGAGAACGTTAAGAGAACTAGTAATAGGTCCATCTTGGTGAGAACGTTGAGAGAACTAGTAATAGGTCCATCTTGGTGAGAACATTGAGAGAACTAGTAATAGGTCCATCTTGGTGAGAACGTTGAGAGAACTAGTAATAGGTCCATCTTGGTGAGAACATTGAGAGAACTAGTAATAGGTCCATCTTGGTGAGAACGTTGAGAGAACTAGTAATAGGTCCATCTGGGTGAGAACGTTGAGAGAACTAGTAATAGGTCCATCTTGGTGAGAACGTTGAGAGAACTAGTAATAGGTCCATCTTGGTGAGAACATTGAGAGAACTAGTAATAGGTCCATCTTGGTGAGAACATGAAGAGAGCATTAATAGGTCCTCTTTGGTGAGAACAGTATTAATATTTCCAAGCACGGAGGTGAACATGATGCTTTGGGGCTGTTTCTCTGATAAAGGTACAGGCCGACTTTGCCGCATTGAGGGGGTCAATGGACGGGGCCATGTATTGTAAAATTTTGTATGAGAACGTTCTTCCCTCAGCCAGAACACTGAAGATGGGTCATGGATGGGTCTTCCAGCATGGCAATGACCCAAAACATACCGCCAAGGCAACAAAGGAGTGGCCCAAGAAGAAGCACATTAAGGTCATGGAGTGGCCTAGCCAGTCTCCAAACCTTAATTCTATAGAAAATTTATGGAAGAAGCTGAAACTTCGAGTTGCCAAGAGTCAGATAAGAAACCTTAAGGATTTAGAGAAGATCTGTAAAGAAGAGTGGACCAAAATCCCTCCTGAGATGTGGTCACCATCTACAAGAAACGTCTTACCTCTGTGCTTGCCAACAGCTGTACATGTGCCTTCTTGAGGAAGAAAATTGCTGACTATGACCCTAAGGACACCATCCCTACGGCCAAGCACGGACAGTAATAATAGGTCTTTTTTAGTGAGAACATTGAGAGAACTAGTAATAGGTCCATTTTGGTGAGAACATGAAGAGCATTAGAAGGTCCTCTTTGGTAAGAATAGTATTAATAGTTTCAAGCACGGAGGTGGAAACATAATGCTTTGGGGCCGTTTCTCTGATAAAGGTACAGACCGACTTTGCCGCATTGAGGGGGTCAATGGACGGGGCCATGTATTGTAAAATTTTGTATGAGAACCTTCTTCCCTCAGCCAGAACACTGAAGATGGGTCATGGAAGGGTCTTCTAGCATGGCAATGACCCAAAACATACTGCCAAGGCAACAAAGGAGTGGCCCAAGAAGAAGCACATTAAGGTCATGGAGTGGCTTAGCCAGTCTCCAAACCTTAATCCTATAGAAAATTTATGGAAGGAGCTGAAACTTCGATTTGCCAAGAGTCAGATAAGAAACCTTAAGGATTTAGAGAAGATCTGTAAAAGAAGAGTGGACCAAAATCCGTCCCGAGATGTGTACAAATCTAGTCACCAGCTACAAGAAACGTCTGACCTCTGTGATCGCCAACAAGGGTTTCTCCACCAACTACTAAGTCATGTTTTGCTTGGGGATCAAATACTTATTTTACTCACTGAACTGCAACTTAATCTATAAAAAAAAATTGTATCATGTGTTTTTTCTGGATTTTTTGGTTGATCTTCTGTCTCTATCATATAAAATACACCTATGATAAAAATTATAGACCCTTCATTTTTTTGTAAGTGGGCAAACTCACAGCATCTGCAGGAGATCAAATCATTAATTTCCCCACTGTAGCTCTGACATATACCGCAGTGCTGTATAGAGAACACTGAGCCAGTCACATCACTCTCTGCACCAGAGGAGCTTACACTCTAATGCCCCCCCGCTGTCACACACTATTATTATAATTATAATGCAGTTATATACTGTAGCTCTGAAATATACCATAGTGCTGTATAGAGAATGCAGAGCCATCCACATCAGTCTCTGCACCAGAAGAGCTTACAATCTAGTGTCCCCCCACAGTCACACACTATTATTATACTTATACAGGGGGTCCCCGAGTTACGAACTCGTTAGGGACTGGCCGCCTGTTCTTATGTCGGAATTGTTCGTAAGTCGGCCGCGCATGCGCAGACCGACAATTACGGACATTTCCGGACATTTCCGATGTTCCGTCTAATGCCGTTCTGCGCATGCGCGGCAAATTACGGACATTTCCGAAGTTTGCCGTCATTTTCCGATGCTCCGTCTGGCCGCGCATGCGCAGAACGGCCAGAGGACGCCGGAAAATGGCGGAGGGTCCCCGCAGCGCCCCGTTCGTAAGTCGGGGACCCCCTGTATATAGCTCTGACATATACCGCAGTGCTGTATAGAGGACACAGGGCTATTCACATTAGCCTCTGAACCAAAGAAGCTTACACTCTATTGTTATACCTTATAAATATTATACACATATATATAGCTCTGACATATACAGCAGTGCTGTACAGAGGATGTAGCGCATTCAGTCTCTGCACCAGCAGAGCTTACACTCTAATACCCCCCCCCACAGTCACTATTATATATATATATATATATATATATATATATATATATATATATATATATATATATATATATATATATATATATATATATAGTACTATAGCTATAAGATGAAAGCCGGCAACTCGGATTTCTATAGCTCCGACATATACCGCAGTGCTGTACAGAGAACACTGAGCCGGTCACATCAGTCTCTGTACCAGAGGAGCTTACGCTCTAATGTCACCCCCACAGTCACACACTATTATTATACTTATATATAGCTCTGACATATACCACAGTGCTGTATAGAGGACACAGGGCTATTCACATTAGTCTCTGAACCAGAGAAGCTTACACTCTAATGTTATACATTATAAATATTATACATTTCTATAGCTCTGACATATACCGCAGTGCTGTACAGAGAACACTGAGCCAATCACATCAGTCTGTACCAGAAGAGCTTACACTCTAATGTCCCCCCCCCCCCCCCCACAGTCACCACTAGTACTGTATAATAGTATATAAAAGAAAATGTTATAAATGTATAAACACTTATAATGAAATGGTCTACCCAATAGTATGATCAATAAAAAAAAATGTAAGATTTAAAAAAAAAAAAAAAAAGAAAGGTCACATCAAAAAAGGCACGTGAGCTACAAACGTATAATTAAAATTTGACAAATGTCGACACCCCTGGGAAAAGTTTGTTATCCTGCAATAGAAGGTAAGAAAGGGGTTAAATAATCTGAATTTATTCCCCCCCCCCCCCGATCTTGTATAGCTTCTGCCGCTGTCATCTCAGATATGTCGCCGCCGCACTCCCCAGCTGTCACATGACCCTCCGCAGGATGCGATGCAGGTCATTCTGACAGCAGCTGGATGAGGGCTGAGAACATGCAAGATGCGGGCTTTGCTTGATGTCAGTTCAGACAGTTCCCCGAGTGAAAACAGGACACAAATGTGTCTAGAAACATTTCCTATCTACGCAGAATGTATATGCAGGCGTGTGCAAAAGTTTTGGCACCCCCCCCCCGGTCAAACAACGTTGCCCAAATGCCGTTTTGTTTCATGTATTAGATGAAAAGAATTGTACGCAACCTCAGGTACTGTAGGTACAAAAATACACCATATGGCCAAATGTCTGTAGACCAGCGTTTCTCAACTCCAGTCCCCGAGGTGCCCCAACAGGTCATGTTTTCAGGCTTTCCATTATTTTGCACAGGGGATTTGATCAGTTTCACTGCCTTAGTAATTACCACAGACGTTTCTTTTGAGGGAAATCCTGAAATCATGACCTGTTGGGGCGCCTTGAGGACTGGAGTTGAGAAACACTGCTGTAGACCACCCTTCAACTTATTGACTTCAGGTGTTTCCAACCTTGCGGTAATCATTTGGTGAAGATGAAGACCCTTTTTCTGTTCCAGCACAATTATACCCCTGTTCACAAAGCAAGCTCCACAAAGACTTGGTTTGACCAGTTTGGTGTGGAGGAACTCTAATGGCTTGCATGGAGTCCTGACCTCAACCCTACTGAACACCTTTTGGGATGAATTGGAACACTAATTGTGAGCCAGGTCTTCTCATTCAACATCAGTACCTAACCTCATAAATGGTGGCTAGCTCCATCAATGCATGGTTTGACCAGCTTGGTGTGGAGGAACTTGAGTGGCCTGCACAGAGCCATGACCTCAAACCTACTGATACCTACCTGGAACACCAATTGTGAGTCAGATCTTCTCCAACATCAGTACCTGACCTTACAAATGTTTTTTTTTGTTCAACTGGGCTCAAACCCTACTGAACACCTTTGGGATGAATTGGAACACTAATTGTGAGCCAGGTCTTCTCATGCAACATCAGTACCTGACCTCATAAATGGTGGCCAGCTCCATCAATACAAGGTTTGACCAGTTTGGTGTGGAGGAACTCAAGTGGCCTTCACAGAGCCCTGTATCTCAACCCTACTGATACCTACTTGGAATACCAATTGGGAGTCAGATCTTCTCGAAGATTAGTACCTGACCGTACAAATGTGCATAGGATGTCCAACAAGCTCATGAAGGTCCCTCTGTCCTCTTCTGGAGCCAACATCTGTGCCAACATTCAGGCCCATAGACTTCTAGGTCTGGTAGATATGTGTTTTGATGAGAAGCAGGAGTGGCCCATCCATTAGGGGCACCGGAGCACCGCACCCTCTATCAACGGCCGACATTAGGGGCCCAGATGTAAGGGGGCATTCTGATAGGGTCCCCCCCTTTTTTTTTTAGGGTGGACTCTGATGTAAGGGGGGCTCTGATGAGGACCCTGATATAAGGGGAGGGCTCTGTTTGGGACCCTGGCTGTAAGGGGGGACTTTGATGGGGACCCGGATGTAAGGGAGGAATCCAATTGGGGCCCAGATGTAAGGGGGCATTCTGATAGGGTCCCCGTTTTAAGGGGAGGGCTCTGATGGGGACCCGCATGTGAGGGGGGACTTGGATGGGGACCCGGATGTAAGGGGGGCACTCTGATAGGAGACCGGATGTAAGGGGGCACTCTGATGGGGACCCGGATGTAAGGGGGGCACTCTGATGGGGACCCGGATGTAAGGGGGGCACTCTGATGGGGACCCGGATGTAAGGGGGGCACTCTGATGGGGACCCGGAAGTAAGGGGGAATCTGATGGGGACCCTGATGTAAGGGGGAATCTGATGGGGACCCTGATGTAAGGGGAAATCTGATGGGGACCCTGATGTAAGGGGGGAATCTGATGGGGACCCGGATGTAAGGGGGCACTCTGATGGGGACCCGGAAGTAAGGGGGGAATCTGATGGGGACCCTGATGTAAGGGGGGAATCTGATGGGGACCCTGATGTAAGGGGGGAATCTGATGGGGACCCTGATGTAAGGGGGGAATCTGATGGGGACCCTGATGTAAGGGGGGAATCTGATGGGGACCCTGATGTAAGGGGGACTCTGATGGGCATCCCGATGTAAGGAGGCTTTCAATTCATTACACCTTTTTTTTCGGCCTGCAAAGATTTATTAGGATACCATGTGGTCCTTGTACTGAAAAGTTTGGGGACGCCCTAATTTCAATGCCGACTTTCAGAAAGTCACTATTTGCATTGGAGGGCAATGAGGAGCTGTGCAGGAGGCAAGACGAGCTAAGCGATGGCACGGCTCAACAGTGCATTTTTACCACCCCCCAACCACACATCTAAATGAAACCTCAATATGTTTTTGCATTTAAAGTTCAAATCAATTTGTTTATCAAATCAAAAAACTTTATTCGTTTAATTTCAATTTCAAGAACTCAAAAAATAAAGACAACCCCAAATAACATGGAACCTCCGACAAGGAGGGCGCTTTGGACTGAGAAAGGTGTTAGAGGCCCCGCCTATAAAGAGGCGGGACAAATCATGATGAAGGTTTATACAAAGGCCAGAATACAATACGGACCGACATGCCGGAAAAACGTTCAGAGGTTTCTTTTTGGTTTTAAAGCTGAACTCGGGGCAGATATAAAAAGACACAAATTATCACAGCCATAAGCATGACTCCCAGAGGCATGATGGGACTTGTAATAATAAATAGGTTTTATACTACACTTTGATTGCGCCCTCCTCGCTGTCATGCTGATCCAGCAACTTCCATAGTTCATCTCACCTGCCAGGAGGGAACCGAGCAGCCTGATTAAGAATCCAATGTTTTCCCAGAGCTTCTTCATTCTCTATAGAGGTGTCTGAGGGCGGCAAGAAGTCACCCCAGATGTTTCCGTTTGGCTGATGGATTTCTCGCTGAGCTCCCCCTCTCTATTTACCCCTCTTTGCATTCGATCAGCCTGACAGCCAGGGATCTCACATTTTCTGGAGAGTTGAAATGAGCTTAATACATTCCAAATGCCTCATAAAAAAAAAAAAAAAAAAAAAAATGTGTTCAAAGTCTTGTTTTCTTAAGCAGCAGCCATCGAGTAGAAAAGGCTGGCCCCTGCCAGCATGCTGCTGAGGACGCTTGCTCTTTGGGTGGAAACAGCGGTCTCTCTGCAGAGGTCTGACACACCCCCCCCCCCTCCCATGCTGAGTCAGAACTAGAGATTTCCAATCAGAAGGGAGGATGAGCTTTTGCTGGAATGCTATAGGTCTGATGCAGAAGGGGGTGTATTGTGATTGCTGCTTTCCCACAAGGGGGTACCCTGCAGAATGCTGGCAGGGGATTGGGGCTCATTCTAGCAGGGGATTGGGGCTCATTCTAGCAGGGGATTGGGGCCCACCCTGGCAGGAGACTGGGGCCCACCCTGGCAGGAGACTGGGGCCCACCCTGGCAGGAGACTGGGGCTCACCCTGGCAGGAGACTGGGGCTCACCCTGAGACTGGGGCCCACCCTGGCAGGAGACTGGGGCTCACCCTGAGACTGGGGCCCACCTTGGCAGGGGACTCGGGCCCACCCAGGACTGTGGGCCCACCCTGGCCGGGGACTGTGGGCCCACCCTGGCCGGGGACTGTGGGCCCACCCTGGCCGGGGACTGTGGGCCCACCCTGGCCGGGGACTGAGGCTCACCCTGGCAGGGGACTGGGGCCCACCCTGGCAGGGGACAGGGGCCCACCCTGGCAGGGGACTGAGGCTCACCCTGGCAGGGGACTGGGGCCCACCCCTGGCAGGGGACTGTGGCCGCTTTCTAAAGAACTGTAAGACATTGCACACCTTTTTGTTTCGAGGCACCCAAAAAGTATTTAGTGAATGGAGTTGGGCCGTAAAACATGGGTCTAGTGTTATTATACGGCTTGAAATGTGAGCGCTACGGAGAGCTATTTACACAAACAGTCATTAAATCCACAAAGTAGGCATATTGCTTTTACAGCAGAACTGAAGTCAAAACTTTTTTTCCTGGTGTTGGGAAGAGCGGGAGAGATACTCTGCAAGCTGCTGTTTTTATTTTGGAATAATATAAATCGATCCTTTATAGCTAAAACTAAAAGGTCAGGGGCTTCTAGTGAAGGATGAAGAAGAGGCTCGTTCTGAGCAACAGGATCATGTGGATGGGCTCAGTGTGTGAATGGACTGCCCTCTGCTGGTCGAACAAAGAATATCACAACAATATCAACACCTCCCCCTGGTGGCCGGTTTAAATTACTTCACTCGGCTTTTAAAGGATCTTAGGAGTCGATGCATTTTAGCATGGCCGTACAGCACAAGCTGAAGTCAAAACGCTGTTAATGTTTGGGGTCCAAGACTTTAAAAGGGTGAGGAAACATTCCCACAAAGCCCATTTGCCCCCACTTCCCCTAGGTAAATCTTGTACACTGTGCTCCCCCAAATGCTATACTCATCAGAACTCACTCCAAGACCCGCAGCATTGTTTACATCCCCCTGTCAGCTTCTTGAGCCGAAGTCCATGCCTATGCAATTCCGGAACGTAGATTTTAATAGGGATGGTAGACGAGGGGGGGGGGGGGGGTGTTGGTGGTCTAGACCTACTTGGAGGGGTGGACTTCAACAGGGCTGGTAGAAAGGATGGAGGATGAGGGTGGGCTAGACCTACTTAGGAGCGGTAGACTTGAATAGGGCTGGTAGAAGGGATGGGGGGGCTGGAGAGTGGGCTAGACCTACTTGGAGGGGTGGGCCTTCAACAGGGCTGGTAGAAGGGGCAGGGGCTGGAGGGTGGGCTATACCTACTTAGAAGGGTTGGGCTTCCAATAAGGCTGGTAGAAAAGATTAGGGGGGGGGGGAGCTGGAGAGTGAGCCAGACCAACTGGAAGGGGTGGCCTTCAACAGGGCTGGTAGAAGGGATGGGGGATGTAGGGTAAGCTAGACCTACTTAGAGGGGTGGGCTTCAATAGCGCTGGTAGAAGGGTTGGGAACTGAAGGGCGGGCTAGACTTACTTAGGTTGACTTCAATAGGGCTGTTAGAAGCGATGGGGGCTGTAGAGTGGGCTACACCCACTTAGAAGGGTTGGGCTTCCAATAGGACTGGTAGAGGGGATGGGGGCTAGAGGGTGGACTAGACCTACTTAGAGGGGGTGCCCTTCAACAGGGATGGTAGAAGGGATGGGGGTGGGCTAGACCTACTTAGGAGGGGTGGACTTCAACAGGGTTGGAGGGTGGACTAGACCTATTTAGGAGGGGTGAACTTGAATGGGGCTGATAGAAGGGATGGGGGGGGGGGGGGGGGCTGGAGAGTGGGTTAGACCTATTTAGAGGGGTGGCCTTCAACAGAGCTGGTAGAAGGGATGGGGGCTGTAGGGTGGGCTACACCTACTTAGAAGGGTTGGGCTTCCAATAGGGCTGGTAGAAGGAATGGGGGGGGGGGGAGTGGACTAGAGCTACTTAGAGGTGGTGGCCTTCAACAGGGCTGATAGAAGGGATGGGGGCTGGAGGGTGTGGAAGACCTACGTAAGAGTGATGGATTTAAGCAGGGCTGGTAGAAGGGATGGGGGCTGAAGAGAGTGGGGCTAGACCTTCTTGGATGGCTGGCCTTCAACAGGGCTGGTAGAAGGGACGGGGCTGGAGGGTGGTCTATACCTACTTAGAGAGGGTTAAAAGAGTTGGGCTTCCAAAAGGACTTGTAGAGGGGATGGGGGCTAGAGGGTAGACTAGACCTACTTAGAGGGGGTGGTCTTCAACAGGGCTGGTAGAAGGGATGGGGGCTAAAAAGAGTGGGCTAGACCTTCTTGGATGGGTGACCTTCAACAGGGCTGGTAGAAGGGATGGGGGATGAGTAGACCTACTTAAGAGGGGTGGACTTCAATAGGGTTGGAGGGTGGACTAGACCTACTTAGGAGCAGTGTACTTGAATAGGGCTGATAGAACGGATTGGGGGGGGGGGGGGGGGGGCTGGAGAGTGGGCCAGACCTATTTGGAGGGGTGGCCTTCAACAGGGCTGGTAGAAGGGATGGGGGCTGGAGGGTGGGCTATACCTACTTAGAAGGGTTGGGCTTCCAATAGGGCTGGTAGAAGGGATGGGGGAGGGGCTGGAGAGTGGACTAGACCTACTTAGAGGGGGTGGCCTTCAACAGGGCTGGTAGAAGGGCTGGGGGCTGGAGGGTGGGCTATACCTACTTAGAAGGGTTGGGCTTCCAATGGGGCTGGTAGAAGGGATGGCGGGGGGAGGGGCTGGAGAGTGGACTAGACCTACTTAGAGGGGGTGGCCTTCAACAGGGCTGGTAGAAGGGATGGGGGCTGGAGGGTGGGCTATACCTACTTAGAAGATTTGGTCTTCCAATAGGGCTGGTAGAAGGGATGGGGGAGGGGCTGGAGAGTGGACTAGACCTACTTAGAGGGGGTGGCCTTCAACAGGGCTGGTAGAAGGGATGGGGGCTAAAAAGAGTGGGCTAGACCTTCTTGGATGGGTGGCCTTCAACAGGGCTGGTAGAAGGGATGGGAGGCTAAAGGGTGGGCTAAACCTACATTGAGGGGTGGACTTCAGCAGGGCTGATAAACGGAATGGGGGGCTGGAGGGTGATCTAGACCTACTTAGAGGGGTGGCGGGAACTCCATTTGAATGGCCATGGTTTTGGACTGGGGTGTCCAATAAGCCCATATAGTTTACCTTTGGCCATATATTGAATTTCAGTTGTCACCTACATAGGAACAGAGGGTGAAATCCCTCATTGGGGACACCCCTCCTTGCCAAAATGTACACTTTGCTTCATGTCAGTGGAGTCTCCCACTCACTTCCTGCTGTGTCACTGGAACAGGAAGTAAAGACAAATCTCCTCAGATTGGACGCAGCAGTTCTATACCTTCCCTGCTCTAGTCAAAATGAGAAAAAAAAAAGGAGTTTTGGCTGGAGGGTCTCTTTAATTTGGCAGAAGAAAAAAACAAAATGCAATTATAGGACGAGCAAGTTATTTTTGGGGTTTGCTATTAGAGTTCAGCTAATTAAAATAAAAAATAAAAAAAAATTGGGCCTATCGTCATTTGTTTTTAAAAGTCAAAGCCCATAATTGGTCCCATCATCCTGCAACTCCATGGTGTTCCCCGCCCCGGGTCCTCCAGCAGAGCGCACGGTGGGGGAGGGGATTACGCTTGCTCATCTACGTCACTTATTCTGCACAAAAAAAAAAAAGAAAACCTCGAAAAAGTCCAAAGTTAACAAAGTCCATCCAGTGTGGCTCTTTAGAAAAAAAAAAAGCAGCGCGGGCATCGCTACCCGACCAGTGCAAGAGGCAGAGCGCAGTCCTCCCTTCCATCGGGGGGCGGCACAGTCTCTAGTAGGCCACGGATCCGGCGTCTTCTGTGCTTGTGAACAAAATGTCCGCCTTGGCTTGGATGAAGTAGGTGGCAGCGAAGGAGAGGCAAAGGATGGCAATGCCTGAGATCAGCGTAATTATCTGCAGGGAAAAAGCGAGAGAGATCTCAGAGGCCGATACAACGTAGGGAACTCCTAAAATGCTGGTGACACGAACCTCGGATAGTTGGCAATGCCCATCTATTGCTTCCTAGGTCAGCTCTCTACTTACTGGACAGGGGTGATGACGCCGATTCACTGCCCAATGAAGAGTCAGGAGGCGAAGAGGTGACACAGGGAAACAAAAATGGTTTGATCCGGTCACCTATCTGGCCATGCAGGTCACCTCTGAGTGGCCGGTTCTATCACCTCCTGTCCGTGCGATAGCCAAATCTACCGACACAGCCAATCACAGCGGTTCTTTACCATGTGACCAGCTGTGTCCAATCACAGCTGATCACAGTGTAAACAGTATTTGCCGGTTATCGGCATTCCTCTCCTCACGCTGACAGCGCATGGGGAGAGGAGAGCCAATAACCAGAAAATCCACACAGGAGACATTTACACTGATGATTAGTGCAGCCCCAACAGTGCCCATCAGTAGTGCCAATCAGTGCCCATCAGTAGTGCCAATCAGTGGTGCTTTTTAGTGCCCTTCACTGCAGCCCAACAGTGCCCTTCACTGCAGCCCAACAGTGTCCTTCACTGCAGCCCAACAGTGTCCTTCACTGCAGCCCAACAGTGTCCTTCACTGCAGCCCAACAGTGCCCTTCACTGCAGCCCAACAGTGCCC
Source organism: Lithobates sylvaticus (assembly GCA_028564925.1). Lineage (NCBI taxonomy): Eukaryota > Metazoa > Chordata > Amphibia > Anura > Ranidae > Lithobates > Lithobates sylvaticus. Next base: position 58,617 of record CM053038.1, on the reverse strand, counting down.
TTCACTGAAGCCCACCAGTGCCCTTCACTGCAGCCCATCAGTGCAGCCCACCAGTGCCCTTCACTGCAGCCCATCAGTGCCCTTCACTGCAGCCCACCAGTGCCCTTCACTGCAGCCCATCACTGCACCCCACCAGCGCCCTTCACTGCACCCCACTAGTGCCCATCACCGCATCCTATCATTGTAGCCTTTTTTTTCACTGCAGCCCACCAGTGCCTTTCACTGCACCCCATCAGTGCAGCCCACCAGTGCCCTTCACTGCAGCCCACCAGTGCCCTTTACTGCACCCCACCAGTGCCCTTTACTGCACCCCACCAGCGCCCTTTACTGCACCCCACCAGCGCCCTTCACTGCACCCCACCAGTGCCCATCACCGCATCCTATCATTGTAGCCTTTTTTTTTTCACTGCAGCCCACCAGTGCCTTTCACTGCACCCCATCAGTACACCCCATCAGTGCCCTTCACTGCACCCCACCAGTGTCCTTCACTGCAGCCTATCAGTGCCCTTCACTGCAGCCCATCACCGCATCCTATCATTGTAGCCTTTTTTTTCACTGCAGCCCATCAGTGCCCTTCACTGCAGCCCATCAGTGCCCTTCACTGCAGCCCATCAGTGCCCATCCCCGCATCCTATCATTGTAGCCTTTTTTTTTTACTGCAGCCCACCAGTGCACCCCATTAGTGCCCTTCACTGCACCCCATCAGTGCCCTTCACTGCACCCCACCAGTGCCCATCACGGCATCCTATCATTGTAGCCTTTGTTTGTCTTTTTTCAGTTGTTTAGCAAAAAATAAAAACCCAGTGGCTCTGTCTCAAAGAAATGCTAATAATCTCATGTGGGGACAGTGTAACACGGCCGCGCAATAGTCATTCAAAGTGTGACAGCGCTGACAGCTGAGAATTGGCCTGGGCAGGAAGGGGGTGAAAGTGCCCGGTAGGCAAGTGGTTAAAGTGTAGAGCAGATCTGCACTCCATTGGACACCGCAATGTTCTTTCTTCAAAAGTCCCGAAGCAAATCAGATATTTCTGACCAATAAGAAATGACAAAAAGAATCTCACCTGCAGCTCCTGGCTGGGGACGAGGAATATCCGCGCTCGTATTTCCTTCCATCGGCTTTCTGTCCACGTGGAGTACTCCGTGGAGCCCCACTCGTTCAATTCGAAGGCGGGGGACTCGGCAAACTGCCTGCGCTTGGTGCTTCTAATGCAATACGGCTCCCGGGAGGTGGTGTTGTCTTTAAGGGGGCCCTGGACCCAGATATAGTCATACAGCTGTAGGTGAAGAAGAGAGGAAACTATAAGAGAAAGCATTATAGAAGCGCTCCAGTCTGCCAGCTAAGAAGCTAAGCTGTCAGCGAACGTGGCGACACAAATACTCTAAAATCATCAAAACTGTACAATTTCTCTTTTCCCTTGGGCTGCCCTGTCCTCTTCCTGCATCTAAACATCACTGCAGGGCTGGCCTGTCCTCTTCCTGCATCTAAACGTCACTGCAGGGCTGCCCTGTCCTCTTCCTGCATCTAAAACGTCACTGTAGGACTGCCCTGTCCTCTTCCTGCATCTAAACTTCACCGCAGGACTGCCCTGTCCTCTTCCTGCATCTAAACGTCACCGCAGGGCTTCCCTGTCCTCTTCCTGCATCTAAACGTCACTGCAGGGCTGGCCTGTCCTCTTCCTGCATCTAAACGTCACCGCAGGGCTGGCCTGTCCTCTTCCTGCATCTAAACGTCACTGCAGGGCTGTCCTGTCCTCTTCCTGCATCTAAACGTCACTGCAGGGCTGCCCTGTCCTCTTCCTGCATCTAAAACGTCACTGCAGGGCTGCCCTGTCCTCTTCCTGCATCTAAAACGTCACCGCAGGGCTGCCTGTCCTCTTCCTGCATCTAAAACGTCACTGTAGGACTGCCCTGTCCTCTTCCTGCATCTAAACGTCACTGCAGGACTGCCCTGTCCTCTTCCTGCATCTAAACGTCACCGCAGGGCTTCCCTGTCCTCTTCCTGCATCTAAACGTCACCGCAGGGCTTCCCTGTCCTCTTCCTGCATCTAAACGTCACTGCAGGGCTGGCCTGTCCTCTTCCTGCATCTAAACATCACTGCAGGGCTGGCCTGTCCTCTTCCTGCATCTAAACGTCACTGCAGGGCTGGCCTGTCCTCTTCCTGCATCTAAACGTCACCGCAGGGCTTCCCTGTCCTCTTCCTGCATCTAAACGTCACCGCAGGGCTTCCCTGTCCTCTTCCTGCATCTAAACGTCACTGTAGGACTGCCCTGTCCTCTTCCTGCATCTAAACGTCACTGCAGGGCTGCCCTGTCCTCTTCCTGCATCTAAACGTCACCGCAGGGCTGGCCTGTCCTCTTCCTGCATTTAAATATCACTGCAGGGCTGGCCTGTCCTATTCCTGCATTTAAATGTCACTGCAGGGCTGCCTGTCCTCTTCCTGCATTTAAATGTCACTGCAGGGCTGCCCTGTCCTCTTCCTTCTGCTAAACGTCACCTCAGGACTTCCCTGTCCTCTTCCTGATGCTTAATGTCATTGTAGGGCTGCCCTGTCCTCTTCCTTCTGCTAAATGCCACTGTACGGCTGCCCTGCCCCCTTCCTGATGCATAACGTTACTGTAGGGCTGCCCTGTCCTCTTCCTGCTGCTGAAACCTGTGACTGATCAGACTTTCCCCCATTCACAGATTGTGTTACAGGCAAAGTAACCCATGAAAAAAAAAAATGATTATTATATTTAACCCCCCCACAGCACCAGACGTTCAGCAGCAGGAAGAGGACGGGGCAGCCCTGCGGTGACGTTCAGCAGCAGGAAGAGGATGGGGCAGCCCTGCAGTGACGTTCAGCAGCAGGAAGAGGACGGGGCAGCCCTGCAGTGACGTTCAGCAGCAGGAAGAGGACGGGGCAGCCCTGCAGTGACGTTCAGCAGCAGGAAGAGGACGGGGCAGCCCTGCAGTGACGTTCAGGAGCAGGAAGAGGACGGGGCAGCCCTGCAGTGATGTTCAGCAGCAGGAAGAGGACGGGGCAGCCCTGCAGTGAGGTTCAGCAGCAGGAAGAGGACGGGGCAGCCCTGCAGTGACGTTCAGCAGCAGGAAGAGGACGGGGCAGCCCTGCAGTGACGTTCAGCAGCAGGAAGAGGACGGGGCAGCCCTGCAGTGACGTTCAGCAGCAGGAAGAGGACGGGGCAGCCCTGCAGAGACGTTCAGCAGCAGGAAGAGCACGGGGCAGCCCTGCAGTGACGTTCAGCAGCAGGAAGAGCACGGGGCAGCCCTGCAGTGACGTTCAGCAGCAGGAAGAGGACGGGGCAGCCCTGCAGTGAGGTTCAGCAGCAGGAAGAGGACGGGGCAGCCCTGCAGTGACATTCAGCAGCAGGAAGAGGACGGGGCAGCCCTGCAGTGACATTTTTTAAAGAATTCAGCAGCCTGCAAATCAGGACACGGACTTCATTACAGGTAAATATTGCTACTAAAGCTGCAGAACAATAAAAATGCTTTTTAGCTTAACTTCAGCTGTAACGCCTGGGATTATACCGCCCCCTACAGGAGGATTGGCAAACAAAAAAATCTGTAGGTCAGCCCATCTGTGATGTCATCCATCCTATTACGCTCCAACTTGCCTCTTTTTTGGCATCTGTGGCCTTGTCCGGGTTCTGGCACTGCTCTTTGGTAAAGTTCACCACTTGGCCGGTGAGATTGGCGAGGACGGACAGGAGGAGGCGGGTTGGATTGTTGGGCGTCGGCTTGCTGCCCATTGAAGAGGCCGTCACGTAAAACTGAGGCTGCTTTTCCTCTGGAAAGGAAAAAAGGTGATAAATTGATGCAAAAAGGACAAAGAATAAAAAGGAAAGCCGTCACCCCGGGGAACCAACAGTTCAGTGTTATGTCATCCTCCTGCTCCCTGCATCCTCCTGCTGCTCAGTTACTGTCCAATGAACAATCAGGAGACATACGAAGCAGTAAAGCAGAACTAGGAAACAGTCACCCTCCAGCTACATAATAAAACCAGAGGAGGTCAGTGAATCGCAAGAGTGGCCGAACAGCATAAGAATCATTGGTCAGTCAAGACGGATGTGTACATGCGCGCACTGGAAACGGTAACACTTGTTTAACCCCCTGGTCAGTGTGTCCGTGTGTGTGCGTGTTTATGTATGTATGAGTGTGTGTATGTATGTATGTATAAAAGTGTGTGCGTGTGTGTGTGTGTGTGTGTATGTATACGAGTGTGTGTGTGTGTGTATACGAGTGTGTGTGTGTATGCGCGCGTGCATGTATGTATGCATGTGTTTATGTAGGTATGAGTATGTGTATGTGTATGTATAGATGTGTATGTGTGTGTGTATGAGTGTGTGTATATATGTATGAGTGTGTGTGTGTGTGTGTGTATATAGATGTGTGTGTGTATATATGAGTGTGTGTGTATGTGTATATATGAGTGTGTGTGTGTGTGTGTATATGTATATGAGTGAGTGTGTGTATATGTATGCGAGTGTGTGTGTATGTATAGATGTGTATGAGTGTGTGTATGTGTATATACGAGTGTGTGTGAGTGTGTGTATGGATGTGTATGTGTATGGATGTGTGTGTGTGTGTGTGGTGTGTGTGTGTGTGTGTGTGTGTGTGTGTGTGTATATATGAGTGAGTGAGTGTATGTATTTGTTTATTACAGGATTTATATAGCACCAACAGTTTACGCAGCGCTTTACTAAATAAAAGGGAGACAATACAGTTATAATACGATAAAATACAGGAGGATTAAGATGTATAGATGTGTATGAGTGTGTGTATGTGTATATATATGAGTGTGTGTGTGTGTGTGTATATGTATACGAGTGTGTGTGTGTGTGTGTATATGTATACGAGTGTGTGTGCGCGCGTGTGTGTGTATATGAGTGTGTGCACGCGCGTATGTATATGAGTGTGTGTGTGTGTGTGTGTGTGTGTGTGTGTGTGTGTGTGTGTGTATATGTATGTGTGTGTGTGTATGTATGTATGTATATGAGCGTGTGTGTATGTATGTATATGAGCGTGTGTGTGTGTGTGTGTGTATGTATGTATATGAGCGTGTGTGCGTGTGTGCGTGTGTGTGTGTGTGTGTGTGTGTGTGTGTATGTATGTATATGAGTGTGTGCACGCGCGTATGTATATGAGTGTGTGTATGTATACGAGTGTGTATGTATATGAGTGTGTGTGTGTGGTGTGTGTGTGTGTGTGTGTGTGTGTGTGTGTGTGTGTATGTATATGAGCGTGTGTGTGTGTGTATGTATATGAGCGTGTGTGTGTATGTATATGAGTGTGTGTGTGTGTGTGTGTATGTATATGAGCGTGTGTGTGTGTGTATGTATATGAGTGTGTGTGTGTGTGTGTGTATGTATGTATGTATATGAGTGTGTGTGTGTGTGTGTGTGTGTGTATGTATGTATGTATGTATATGAGTGTGTGTGTGTGTGTGTGTGTGTGTGTGTGTGTGTGTGTGTGTATGTATGTATATGAGTGTGTGTGTGTGTATGTATATGAGTGTGTGTGTGTGTGTGTGTGTGTGTGTGTGTGTGTGTGTGTGTGTGTGTGTATGTATGTATGTATGTATGTATATGAGTGTGTGTGTGTGTGTGTGTGTGTGTGTGTGTGTGTATGTATGTATGTATATGAGTGTGTGTGTGTGTGTGTGTGTGTGTGTGTGTGTGTGTGTGTGTGTGTGTGTATGTATGTATGTATATGAGTGTGTGTGTGTGTGTGTGTGTGTGTGTGTAGATGAGTATGCTGGTCTTACCCAAAGCGTCTTTCCATTCTGGCACCATAATGGACTGGAACCAGCTGTTATTGGACCTCACCAGGAACCCGTACAGCATCCGGGTCACCTGCAGGAATACACAGAATGAGCAAAATAAGCCATCTATGGGGACACCTCCTCTCCTATGGGGACACCTCCTCTCCTATGGGGACACCTCCTCTCCTATGGGGACACCTCCTCTTCTATGGCACAAGGTACATTTTCCAGCCTGCATATAGTGGAGAGTTTGGCCGTATACACAACATAGAAATGAGCGAATGAACCGTGATTGTAAACAAATGAAGAAATCATATCCTTCTATAGTGTGGACTTTCCTTAACCCCCATACACCCAGTGTGATTTCTGCCGCCTCCCTCATTCCTCCCCCATCCGAGTCATTTCTGACAGTCTATACCAGCAGTCTTCAAACTGCGGCCCTTTACTTGCTTTTATCTGGCCCTTGGGACACTATTCCTCCCACTGACACCAATGATGGGGCACTATTCCTCCCACTGATACCAATGATGGGGCACTATTCCTCCCACTGATACCAATGATGGGACACTATTCCTCCCACTGACACAATGATGGGACACTATTCCTCCACTGATACCAATGATGGGGCACTATTCCTCCCACTGATACCAATGATGGGGCACTATTCCTCCCACTGATACCAATGATGGGACACTATTCCTCCACTGATACCAATGATGGGGCACTATTCCTCCCACTGATACCAATGATGGGACACTATTCCTCCCACTGACACCAATGATGGGGCACTATTCCTCCCACTGATACCAATGATGGGGCACTATTCCTCCCACTGATACCAATGATGGGACACTATTCCTCCCACTGATACCAATGATGGGACACTATTCCTCCACTGACACCAATGATGGGGCACTATTCCTCCCACTGATACCAATGATGGGGCACTATTCCTCCCACTGATACCAATGATGGGACACTATTCCTCCCACTGACACCAATGATGGGGCACTATTCCTCCACTGACACCAATGATGGGGCACTATTCCTCCCACTGATACCAATGATGGGGCACTATTCCTCCCACTGACACCAATGATGGGGCACTATTCCTCCCACTGATACCAATGATGGGGCACTATTCCTCCCACTGATACCAATGATGGGGCACTATTCCTCCCACTGACACCAATGATGGGACACTATTCCTCCCACTGACACCAATGATGGGGCACTATTCCTCCCACTGATACCAATGATGGGGCACTATTCCTCCCACTGATACCAATGATGGGGCACTATTCCTCCACTGACACCAATGATGGGGCACTATTCCTCCCACTGATACCAATGATGGGGCACTATTCCTCCCACTGACACCAATGATGGGGCACTATTCCTCCCACTGATACCAATGATGGGGCACTATTCCTCCCACTGATACCAATGATGGGGCACTATTCCTCCCACTGACACCAATGATGGGGCACTATTCCTCCCACTGATACCAATGATGGGGCACTATTCCTCCCACTGACACAATGATGGGGCACTATTCCTCCCACTGATACCAATGATGGGACACTATTCCTACCACTGACACCAATGATGGGGCACTATTCCTCCACTGATACCAATGATGGGGCACTATTCCTCCCACTGATACCAATGATGGGGCACTATTCCTCCCACTGACACCAATGATGGGACACTATTCCTCCCACTGACACCAATGATGGGGCACTATTCCTCCCACTGATACCAATGATGGGGCACTATTCCTCCCACTGATACCAATGATGGGACACTATTCCTCCCACTGACACCAATGATGGGACACTATTCCTCCACTGACACCAATGATGGGGCACTATTCCTCCCACTGACACCAATGATGGGGCACTATTCCTCCCACTGACACCAATGATGGGGCACTATTCCTCCCACTGATACCAATGATGGGACACTATTCCTCCCACTGACACAATGATGGGGCACTATTCCTCCACACTGATACCAATGATGGGGCACTATTCCTCCCACTGATACCAATGATGGGACACTATTCCTCCCACTGACACCAATGATGGGGCACTATTCCTCCCACTGATACCAATGATGGGGCACTATTCCTCCCACTGATACCAATGATGGGACACTATTCCCCACTGACACCAATGATGGGGCACTATTCCTCCCACTGACACAATGATGGGGCACTATTCCTCCCACTGATACCAATGATGGGGCACTATTCCTCCCACTGATACCAATGATGGGACACTATTCCTCCCACTGACACCAATGATGGGACACTATTCCTCCCACTGACACCAATGATGGGACACTATTCCCCCACTGACACCAATGATGGGGCACTATTCCTCCCACTGATACCAATGATGGGGCACTATTCCTCCCACTGATACCAATGATGGGGCACTATTCCTCCCACTGATAACAATGATGGGGCACTATTCCTCCCACTGATACCAATGATGGGGCACTATTCCTCCCACTGATACCAATGATGGGACACTATTCTAGGCGCCCAACTAGACCGCCGGTGTCATCCCTCTATGAGCTGCTATGGTGCCCAACTAGACTGCAACATGGTGCAGTTAAAACACCAGATAAGCAGCTCCCCAGAGGTACCTCTACTGGATACATGTCAGATGTCTCATATTACCGTGTGGGGATCCGCCTTAATGTCTGCGGTGTCGTTTCCTCCTGCCAGTTGGTATAAGGTTTTGGCCAGCAAGGTGGCAACTTCTGATAGGGCCTGCAAGAAAGACAGTTGTCTGAATTAGAAGCAGGAAGAGTTACCAATGTAAAGAGAACAGGTCAAGAGAGCAACAGGAGAACCGTCATGGCCGACTTTGCAGGCGCCACCAACATCCCCGACAAGTTTACTTCCATATTTGGGTAGAGATCTCCAATAAGCAAGCAGCCAATTCTTCGCGGGACATCTTTTGGGAACAAACTTATCCCAGGTCAGATTGTAAAGTGATGACATCACACATACATATATATATATATATATATATATATATATATATATACGTATATACTCGAGTATAAGCCGAGGCACCTAATTTTACCACAAAAAAAACTGGGAAAACTTATTAACTCGAGTATAAGCCTAGGGTGAGAAATGCGCAGCTACTGCAAGTGGAAAAGAGGGTCAACAATGCCCATTTGCAGCCATAGGCCCCCCGAACTTAAAACTAGTTAAGGGTTCCTAGATGCCCCCTAGCTGCAGCCAAAATTTGGGGTCTCTGGACCCAAAGGGTCCCGAAATTACATTGTTGCAGATGGACAGGGTTGACCGAATTTGGGGCCCCCGTGTCTCGGGGCCACTTGGTGGTAGGAACCCCAGATTTGGTGTGCTAACCCAGTGGAACCAGTACTACAACATATCCATGAGGTTCCTAGCACCAAGTAGCCCCCGAGATACAGGGCCCCAAAGTCGGTTCGGAGAATGTCATTCTCTGCTGCAGAAAAGTGCTTGACATTTTCCGAACCGACTTTGGGGCCCGTATCTCGGATATGTTGCAGTGCAGGTTCCACTGGGTTTGCACACCAAGTGGCCCCGAGATACAAGGCCCCAAAGTTGGTTCGGAAAATTTCATTTTCTGCTGCAGAAAAGTGCTTGAAATTTTGAGACATTCTCCGAACCGACTTTGGGGCCCCGTATCTCGGGGGCCCCAAAGTCGGTTCGGAGAATGTCACTCTCTAGTTCAGAAAAGTGCTTGACATTTTCTGAAACCAACTTTGGGGCCCCGTATATCGGGGGGCCACTTGGTGCTAGGAACCTTGGATTTGGATAGGTATGGGGTTCCTAGCACTAAGTGGCCCCGAGATACGGGGCCCCAAAGTCGGTTCGGAAAATTTCAAGCACTTTTCTGCAGCAGAGAATGACATTTTCCGAACCGACTTTGGGCCCCGTATCTCGGGGGCCACTTGGTGCTAGAAACCCCAGCTTTGGATATGTTGCGGTGCAGGTTCCACTGGGTTTGCACACCAAGTGGCCCCGAGATACGAGGCCCCAAAGTTGGTTCGGAAAATGTAATTTTCTGCTGCAGAAAAGTGCTCGGCTCCAGTATAACTCCAGTATAAGCCGAGGGGGGCACTTTCAGCACAATAAAATGTGCTGAAAAATTTGGCTTATACTCGAGTACCGTATATATACTCGGGTATAAGCCAAGTTTTTCAGCACATTTTTTTGCCCCCCTCGGCTTCTACTGGAGTCAAGCACTTTTCTGCAGCAGAGAATTACATTTTCCGACCCGACTTTGGGGCCCCCGTATCTCTGGGCCACTTGGTGCTTGGAACCCAAAAAATTAGGTGTGAAAACCCAGTGGAACTATCACTACAACATATCCAAAGATGGGGTTCCTAGCACTAAGTGGCCCCGAGATACAGGGCCCCAAATCGGTTCGGAAAATGTCATTCTCTGCTGCAGAAAAGTGCTTGACATTTTCCAAACCGATTTTGGGGCCCCGTATCTTGGGCCACTTGGTGCTAGGAACCCCATCTTTGGATATCTTGTAATGCTCGTTCGACTGGGTTTGCACACTAAATTGGGGTTCCTAGCACCAAGTGGCCCCAAGATACGGGGCCCCAATCTCGGTCAACTGTGTCCATCTGCAGCAATGTCATTTCATGGGTCCAGAGACCCCAAATTTGTCTGCAGTTAGGGGGCATCTAGGAACCCTTAACTACAGAGTTTGAAGTTTGTGGGACCTATGGGTGCAAATGGGCACAGTGAGGCTGCAAATGGGCATTGTTGACCCTCTATATATATACACATCCTAAATTTGAAGGAGGATATCGTTGTTACGGCAGCAGCTAGCTACCATAACCCCGGTATCCTCTTGTTCGGCCGGTGGTCCAAGATAAAAGTGGTCTCTGCGGCGGATTCGCCGCAAGATCACTTTTAATCGGTGGCGGGAGAGGGCCCCTCCCCGGAGCCGTCGGTAGGATGTTGTGCCTTCCTTGGCATGGAGACGAGTGAAGGGAAGATGGCCGCCCACCCGTCTCCATGACACTGCAGGGCGGCAGCAACCTCAAAACGTCACCATAGCTCTTAAAAAGGGACATTTTTTTTTTTTTAATTAGTTTTTTTTTAAATGACAAATTTTTTTATTATTGCATTTTTAGTGTAAATATGAGATTTGAGGTTTTTTTTGACCCCCCAGATCTCGTGCTCTTTTTCTATTACAAGGGATGTTTACATTGTAATAGGAATAAAAGTGACACACAATTTTTATTTTTAAAACAGTGTAAAAAATAAAATTAAATAATAATTAAAAAAAAAATTTAAAACGTAAATAAACGTCAATTTATTAATTTATAATAAAAAAGTATTTTTTTTAAATTTGCCCCGTCCCGGGGCGCAATGTTGAAGCGTGACATGTTGGGTATCAATTACTCGGCGTAACATTATCTTTCACAATATTATAAAAAAATTGGGCTAACTTTACTGTTTTTTTTTTTTTTTAATTAAAAAAAATAAGACGTGTATTTTTTTTCCAAAAAAAGTGCGCTTGTAAGACCGCTGAGCAAATACGGTGTGAAAAAAAGTATTGCAACGACCACCATTTTATTCTCTAGCGTGTTAGAACCCCCAAACAATATATATTGTTTTTTTTCTAAGTAATTTTCTAGCAAAAAATATGTTTTTAACTTGTAAACAAATCTCAGGAAGAGGCTCGGCCCTTAAGTGGTTAAAGTGAAATTCTCTTTTCTTAGTGACGGGTTCCCTTTAAGGGTCATTTCTCACCTGGGCTGTTTCCGTAACATACTCCATGGCTTCGTCATGGGACAGTCCGCTAGGATAGTCCATCTTGATGGTCTCTGCCATGTCATACATGCTGTTATAGTACCTGAAAAGAGAAAGCAACACTTCATTAATGTGCACCTTCATTTCTTCTTTCAATATGGCCGCCCCCTCCCTTGTATATAGCGAAAAAACAAAAAACAAAGTTTTGCAAGCTTTCCCTCTGAAAGCACCAGTACTGCCCCCCATATGTCCTCCCCCTGGTCCAGCACTGGCCCCCATATGTCCTCCCCCTGGTCCAGCACTGGCCCCCATATGTCCTCCCCCTGGTCCAGCACTGGCCCCCATATGTCCTCCCCCTGGTCCAGCACTGGCCCCCATATGTCCTCCCCCTGGTCCAGCACTGGCCCCCATATGTCCTCCCCCTGGTCCAGCACTGGCCCCCATATGTCCTCCCCCTGGTCCAGCACTGGCCCCCATATGTCCTCCCCCTGGTCCAGCACTGGCCCCCATATGTCCTCCCCCTGGTCCAGCACTGGCCCCCATATGTCCTCCCCCTGGTCCAGCACTGGCCCCCATATGTCCTCCCCCTGGTCCAGCACTGGCCCCCATATGTCCTCCCCCTGGTCCAGCACTGCCCCCATATGTCCTCCCCCTGGTCCAACACTGGTCCTGAGATGAATAGCACCCACCTTAGACTTGTGGCCAGAAGGAGAAGCAACCCCTTAGATTGGTGGTCGGTGTGGAGAGGTGTGCACTTTGCATTATGAGGTCAATGGGGAAGGTGTGTCCCCTTTAGATCGATGGCCAGTGGGAGAGATGCCCCCTTCAAATAGGGGGTTAGTGGGAGAGATACTGCTTTTCGACTGCTAATCAATGGGAGAGATGACCTCTTAGATAAGTGGCCAGTGGCAAAGAGGACTGGAGGTCAATGGGCAAGGTCCACCCTCGTACATAGTTGGACAATGTGAGAGGTGCCCCCTTCAATTGGAGGTCAGTGGTAGAGATACTCTTTTCAGTTGGTGGTAAGTGGGAGAGGTGACCCCTTAGATTAGTGGCCATTGGTAGATAAGATCCCTTAGATTGGTGGTCAATGGAAGAGGTGGCCCCTTACATTGAAGGCCAGTGGTCAAGGTGCCTCTTCTTACACTGGTGGACAATGAGAGAGGTGACCCCTTCAATTGGAGGTCACTGGGAGAGGAGTTTCCTTGTTGGTCAGTGAGAAAGGTACTCTGTTCAATAGGTGGTTAGTGAGATAGATGACTTCTTAAAATTAGTGACCAGTGGTAGAGAAGATCCCTTATATGGTAAGCGGGAGAGGTGCCCACTTACAGTAGTGATCAATGGGTGAGGCGCCTCCTGCGATTGGTAATCAGTGGGAGAGATGACCCCTCAGATTAGTGACCAGTGTGAAAGAAGACCTCTTAGACTAGTTGTCAGTGGGCAAGGTGCCCCTCACACTGGTGGCCAATGGGAGAGGTGCCCCTTTCATTTGGAGGTCAGAGGGAGAGGAGTTCCCTTTGATTGGTGATCAATGGGAGAAGTGACCCCTTACAATGGAGGTCAATGGAAAGGTGCAACAATGGATTAGCGGTTAGTGGAAAAGGTGTCCTTTTGGTTAGTAGTAGAAGTGCCCCATTGGACATCAATGGGAGAGGTTCCCCCACCCTCCCATTGGACATCAATGGTAGAGGTTCCCCCACCCTCCCATTGGACATCAATGGTAGAGGTTCCCCCCCTCCCATTGGACATCAATGGTAGAGGTTCCCCCCCTCCCATTGGACATCAATGGGAGAGGTTCCCCCCCTCCCATTGGACATCAATGGGAGAGGTCCCCCCCCTCCCATTGGACATCAACGGGAGAGGTTCCCCCCCTCCCATTGGACATCAACAGGAGAGGTTCCCCCCTCCAACATCAACGGGAGAGGTTCCCCCCTCCCATTGAACATCAACGGGAGAGGTTCCCCCCCTCCCATTAAACATCAACGGGAGAGGTTCCCCCTCCCATTGGACATCAATGGGAGAGGTGCCCTCTTAGACTGGTGGTCAGTGAGAGAGAGGTGCCCCATTACATTGGTGGTCCTGTAGAAGGAATTCCCCCCCCCCCCCCCCCTTACGCTGATCCCACACTACTGGCTTTAGCATGCGACATCACTACCATAACTATGCAGGCAATCCACCATTGTCTATTGCTCGAGGAACTCCTAGCATCTTCTGGAGGTAAACTAATGTTCCACAGAACCAGTGGTGCTTTAGCCCAAAAATGGTCCTAAATGGGCTCTTATATGGGCTACAAAAGACTCACTTATTGTTGTAGGCTGCCCTGTGGTCGGTCAGCACCACCCCCGGAATATTTCGAGCCTTCAGGAAACGCTGGAAAGATGCTGGTGGAAGGGCTTGGGACTGGTTCACCTCCTGCAGAGTCACGTTGACCCCCGTACTCGCCGTCTTCAGGGTGTCGATCAGATTCTGCACCTTGATGAGGAGATTGAGGTCTAAGAATTTCACTATGGCTTATACAGGACAGGACAGAAGCACATTACCCACCATACCCCCATAGACAAACAGATTCCAGCCCCCCCCCCCCCCCCCCCTTGGTAAATACCTCGGTGTCCACCGTCTCATTTGTCCGAGACACGGGATCACTGTGAATCCATAGGACAGAGTTGCTTCTTAGCGCCACCTGCAGGAACAAATGTAAACAGGACTCATTGCTGGTTCCGGAGAATCGTTTTAGGAGTTTAGAGTTTCTAATTTCTACCAGGAGTACCTGACTCAGTTCAACAAACGAGTGAATGTTGTTGAGGCTCACGGGAAAACGTCCCTTCTGCATGTCGTACACCATCCGCGAGCTTCCAATGTAGTCAAACACCTCCTGCGGGAACACCAACAGGTCACATAAAACCAGCCCTGACCATGTATTTGGTGGAGGAGTAAAAAAGGAAAGCAATGGTGAAAGCTGGGAGTACCTAGTGAGTGGAGGATCGGCAGAGCTGGGAGTTGCTACTGAGTGGGGGGGGGGGGGGGGGGGGGGGATAGTCAGCAGAGCTGGGGGTTACCACCTAGTGGGGGGGGG
>CM053038.1:24647-43500 GCA_028564925.1 Lithobates sylvaticus | reverse complement strand
AGTTTAGGCCGATACGTATTCTTCTACATATTTTTGGTAAAAAAAAATCGCAATAAGCGATTATTGATTGGTTTGCGCAAAGGTTATAGCGTTTACAAAATAGGGGATAGTTTTACTGCATTTTTATTAATAATTTTTTTTTTTACTAGTAATGGTGGCGATCAGCGATTTTTATTGTGACTGCGACATTATGGCGGACACATCGGACATTTTTGACACATTTATGGGACCATTGTCATTTATACAGCAATCAGTGCTATACAAATGCACTGATTTCTGTGTAAATGACACTGGCAGTGAAGGGGTTAACAGGAGGTGGCAGTGTAGGGGTTAAGTGTGTCTTAGGGGCGTGTTGCTAACTGTGGGGGGCGTGGCTGTGTTGTGCACATTACTGATCTCTTCTCCAATCACAGGGAGCAGAGATCAGTGTCACTGTTGCTAGGCAGAACGGGGAGATGCTTGTTTACTATAGC
This sequence comes from Lithobates sylvaticus, assembly GCA_028564925.1. Taxonomy (NCBI): domain Eukaryota; kingdom Metazoa; phylum Chordata; class Amphibia; order Anura; family Ranidae; genus Lithobates; species Lithobates sylvaticus. The sequence goes on along the minus strand of CM053038.1, from coordinate 43,027 downwards.
ATCTCCCCGTTCTTGCTCCCCGTGAGACGAACGCGATGGCACGGCGGCAAATTCAAGGGGATGTACCTGTAGGCCCTTATGACTGTCTGTGCTATTCTGCCGACGTACATCGTTGTGCGCCGGTTCGGGAAGCGGTTAAGGTGATGAAAAACCTGATTCATGAAATCTGACCTAGCCACATACGTATATCTGCAGTGTTTTCTTATCCCTCTCCAAAGCCCTAAGTCCCGTGTTTTTCTGCTGCTCCAATTTTCTGTTATCAGCATGATAACTTCTGACAAGTTCTCCGACAACCGAGATAAAACCAGCCTGAAGTAACGCTGGGGGAAGATGTCGGGGGTTCGTTCTAAGGTATTTCATAATGAGCTAATATGCAGTGTTTTGTTTACAGAGTATAACCACTTTAATCAGTACAGTTGTCACTCGAAAATACAATACAAATACACTACAGCCCTCAAATTTTCCACTTGCCTAATCGCATTTTGCGAGTGGAAAATGAGGGCTGGCGAGGAGCTGGGCTGCCTGGGAGTAGGGGGGCGAGCACCGCCGGCGGGCGGGGTTGACCGGGAGCCGTTCTCTGGGTGGAAGAGTGCATTGAGTTAAAGGAGAGCCGCGGGATCACGGAGCGGTAAAACACGCTGTAACAGCTGACATTGAAACCCCGCGCCTGTAATAGACAGAACGCGGGTCCAATGCTGGGATGCGTTCTGTCTATTACAGGGGCGGGGGTTAGGAAGAGCCGGGGCTGTGTGAGAGTGAGCAGAGCGGAGACAGTTTCAATGTCAGCTGTTACATCGTGTTTTACCGCTCGCAGCTCTCCTCTAACTCCAGTCACGATGTGGCTACCCCTCTCACTTCCTTCGTCCTGGCAAGGCTGCAATGGGGGTACTGTAAGGCTGCAATGGGGGCGCTGTAAGGCTGCAATGGGGGCACTGTAAGGCTGCAATGGGGGCACTGTAAGACTGCAATGGGGGCAATGTAAGGCTGCAATGGGGGCAATGCTAGGCTGCAATGCACTGTAAGGCTGCAATGGGGGCACTGTAAGGCTGCAATGGGGGCAATGTAAGGCTTCAATGCACTGTAAGACTGCAATGCACTGTAAGACTGCAATGCAATGTAAGGCTGCAATGGGGGCACTGTAAAGCTGCAATGCACTGTAAGGCTGCAATGGAGGCAATGTAAGGCTGCAATGCACTGTAAGGCTGCAATGGGGGCACTGTAAGGGTGCAATGGGGGCAATGTAAGGCTGCAATGGGGGCACTGTAAGGCTGCAATGGGGGCACTGTAAGGCTGAAATGCACTGTTAGGCTGAAATGGGGGCAATGTAAGACTGCAATGCAATGTAAGGCTGCAATGGGGGCACGGTAAGGCTGCAATGTGGGCACAGTGAGGCTGCAATGTGGAGCACGATGAGGCTGCAATGTGGGGGCACGGTGAGGCTGCAATGTGGGGCATATTGAGGCTACAATGTGGGGAACAGTGAGGTTACAATGTGGGGCACAGTGAGGCTGCAATGTGGGGCACGGAGAGGCTGCAATGTCAGGCATGGAGAGGCTGCAATGTTGGGCACGGTGAGGCTACATTGATGGGCACAGGTCACGCTGCATTGATGGGCACAGGTGAGCCTGCATTGATGGGCACTGGTGAGGCTGTGCTGTGGGGAACTGATAGTTATTAAAATTTATTTTTGTAACTTAATTCTAAAACATTTAAGTGCTATTTAATGAGATAATTTATGATGGCCTGATTAGGGGCAGGCAGGGTAAGGATTGGGTGGGGCAACTGGTGGCGGGCAACCCTTGAGACCTGGCTAGTAGCTCAGGACTTGAAATGAAGCTAGGGTTGCCACCTTTTCTTCAAGCCAAACCCGAACACTTTAGCGGCACAATTTTTTTTTTAGTGGAGTATACACTATAGGATTGTAAAAGACCTAGGACACCTTTGAGTGCCTCAAGGAGAGTAGAAATGCAGCGCGCTAGGTGCACCACGGTGAACAGTGAGTGTTTGTCAAATTACATTGGGAGGGGCTGAAAGGGACATTGTTAAAACGCATTCTTGTACCCATAAATTATGATTAAATTAATAAATAAAATGTCACTTTAAAAATATGAATTAGCCTACCTTAAAAGCGGACAGTGTCGGTAGGGCAGTGGATGGTGTCGGTAGGGCAGTGGATGGTGTCGGTAGGGCAGTGGGCGGTGTCGGTAGGGCAGTGGGCGGTGTCGGTAGGGCAGTGGACGGTGTCAGTAGGGCAGTGGACAGTGTCAGTAGGGCAGTTGGCGGTGTCGGTAGGGCAGTGGACGGTGTCGGTAGGGCAGTGGACGGTGTTAGAAGGGCAGTGGATGGTGTTAGAAGGGCAGTGGACGGTGTCAGTCGTTTTTTTATTTATTTTTTTTTTTACAAATTTATTTATTTTTTTTTTACATTTTTTAACAGTCTTGTTGGGGGGGGGGGGGGGCTTTGGTGAGATATCAGGAGACTAAACAGACCCCTGATAGCTCACTTTTGAAACAGAGAAAGGGACTGAGGGTGGATTCTCCAGTTCCTTTCTCTGAAGCATAATAAACATAGTAAATTGGAACAAATTGACTTTTTCTGATTCCCTCAATCTCTGATTGGTCCCCTGCAGCTTCAGTGAAAGTTGTGACAGGCTGTGATCACACTCCATCCTCATCATTGTACCATACAGGGTGAATGTTCCTGTATGGTATGCAATGATGGAGGAGGAGAGCAGTGCAGCTGTCTGGAACATGGAAACAGAAGTAAAAGTGGTAATTTCCCCCCAGCAGTGCAAGGGTGGACTTTTCCCTTTCCTGGAGATGGGCTGTATTCTGTATGTCTCTTGATGTTTATGCTCATGACAATGATAGGAATATACTGGAACTTTTCAGGTTCTACATAGAAGTATTCCACATGATCAAAAATAATAATTTTTAATAAGATATAGTGTGTGTGTGGAATGCATCCATGTGGAGACTGAAAAGTCCCAATATATTCCTGACATAGTCAAGATTTTTACATTCTCTTTCAGTAAAGCTGCACTGCAAGATGCAGAACAGGTTTACAGCACAGAATCATACAGTTTGGAAGGGAAAACAAGTTGGGACTCACAGGAGGAGAATATGCAGTGTGGCATCCGTCCTCTGTTATCTTCATGCTGCCCAGGGGTGAGCCTTGATGTCTGCTGGGCAGGAAGCAGTGATCGGGCTGCAGTCTGTGTGAAGGGTTGCTTGCTCCACCCATCTGTAGAGGAGCTCTGTTCTGTTAAAGCTCCGATCCAGCCTGAGAGGAGCCTGTGCCCAGGAGAAAGGGTGTGCTGCTGCCATAGAAATGAAGTTGGCAGTAGCTGTGGACCCACCCTCGTCCCTGCTTTTGGATTCTTCAGCTGCCACCCCTTGTCTGGGCCCGCCCACCGGCTCCCTCCTGCATGCAATCAGCGGCAGGCAGTGTGAGCTCACTGAAGATCTTGGATCCCCCCGCACTCAGCATTAGTGCGGGGTGGACTGACACTATGCCATTAGTGAGACGGCGGGAGAGGGGAGACACATCATCCACAGAGCAGTCTCTTCACTCTCGGTGCAGTCTGGTCTGAATGATGTGTCCGGGTCTGGAGCAGATGAAAACCCGTACACATCATTCAAAAACCGGACTGTCCGGGGTGAAACCCGTACAGGTGGCAACCCTAGAATGAACACTTCACAATTTTGTGTCACTTTGTGTTGGTCTATCACATAAAATCCCAATAAAATACATTTGTAATCGGAGTCTTCAAGTGGGAAATGCGATATTCCTAAGAACCAAGGCCTGAGGTGTGCCATGGCCTGGCTGGTCGGTATGCCTGAAAAGAGGGCATACCCTTGATGTAAGAATGAGAAGTACTATAAGTATGAAAGGCTGGGGGAATGGGAGGGTGGGAACCCAGAACGCCGACGACCCAGGCCCTAGAAGAGGAGGAGGCTTAAATAGTCTCTCTGACTCCTCCCACAAATACAGGCTGGCCCTTCGGCCAGCCTTAACACTTGTAATCGGAGTCTTCAAGTGGGAAATGCGATATTCCTAAGAACCAAGGCCTGAGGTGTGCCATGGCCTGGCTGGTCGGTATGCCTGAAAAGAGGGCAAAAAGACACAAGATTTAGGTGAAGAAGGGAAGGTAATGATCCAACATGTAGACTAACGTGCGCCCGGATGGCAACAGTGAGTAACCGGTAAGTATCCGTTGTGACAGGAGAACCCACTGACTCCTGACTTGGTAATGAAAAGGAACCCCCTGAAGAACCTGCGACGCTACGCAGAACCCACCTGAACGTCCTGTGAAGGATGGAATGAGCCTGATGCCCAAAACAACCCAGACATGCAAATTAACTGCTGGTGCATGAGAGGATACGTAGGGAAAAGGAAGCAAGGGATGGCCCGAGGAAACCCTGCAAAATGATGGCCGAGAAGCATGGACACCAGCGAAGTAGCTCAGTGAAATGCCCCCCCAACCCCTGGCCTACCCCTACTATGGTATGAGGATGTGAGAAAGAGAGGGCAAAAATACCCCTGACAGGAGTGCAAAAAACCTGGATGCCTGATGGATGTGATGGGGTAGGCGCTATGGCAATGAGCATCGCCAACATGGAGCATCCATGCCAGACACAAAACACTGGTCCACCTGATACGAACGCGTCGTGCTGCAGCCAAGACGGCCCAACCTGAGAACACAAACTGGAGAAATGACAGACAACCAGACATGAGAACAACAACACCCCTCTGTGCCTACCTACGAATGAGAAACATGAGCAGAAATGTCGAGACCACTGTGCGTGATGAAACTGACGATGGACCCCCCCCCCCCTCCTCGTGTGAGTGGTGAATGAGCCCGAGTAACCTGCAGCGCAGAGACAGGTAATTGACTTGAGAACTCAGGGCTGGTGTACCCACGGACCGTGGTGGGTAGTCGTATGAGTGTGGTGAATGAACATGCATCGTATGACGTGTGGTATACGGGCGAGAAGATTGAGGACAACAATCAATTAAAACGAAACCTCAGCCCGTATGGATCTGTAGACGTGACAGATCCTGACCTAAGCCCTAACTAACTGACCCAAGTACAACATGAACACAGATACGATGAGACATGACAACCAACGAACAAAACAGCTACCGGAGTATGCCATGGGTGAACAACGCCCCTCTGAGAAATGCTGAGGCTGAAACACAATGACAGAAATGCCAGGGCGGCAATGAAATGACGGAAACAAAATGACGGAAACGAAATGATGGAAACGAAATGACGGAAACGAAATGACAGAAACGAAATGACGGAAACGAAATGACGGAAACGGTGAGGCAGAACGTGATGACAGAACTGCTGCTGAGGCAACCGTGGTGACAGAAATGCTGAGGCAGAACGAGGTGACAGAAATGCTTGAGGCAGAAACGTGATGACAGCAATCGCTATGACAGAACGCTGAAGCTGAATGTTGAGGCAGAAACGCAATGACAAGAATCCAGGGGCAGAGACGCAATGACATGAATCCAGGGGCAGAAACGCAATGACATGAATCCAGGGGCAGAAAAACGCAATGACATGAATCCAGGGGCAGAAACGCAATGACATGAATCCAGGGGCAGAAACGCAATGACATGAATCCAGGGGCAGAAACGCAATGACATGAATCCAGGGGCAGAAACGCAATGACATGAATCCAGGGGCAGAAACGCAATGACAGAAATCCAGGGGCAGAAACGCAATGACAGAAATCCAGGGGCAGAAACGCAATGACAGAAATTCAGGGGCAGAAACGCAATGACAGAATCCTGGGCAAAGCTATGACAGAACTTTGAGGCCGAGATGTAATGACAGAAGCGCTGAGGCAGAAATTCCATGACAGAAAAACCTGGGGCAGGAACGCGATGACAAATGCTGAGACTGAAATGCAATGACAGAAAGCTGATGCAGAATTGCCATGAGAAAACGCAAATGACAGAAAAATACGCTGAGACTGAACGCTGAGGCAGAAATGACAGAAATTCAGGGGCAGAACCACAATGACAGAAATCCAGGGGCAGAACCGCAATGACAGAAATCCAGGGGCAGAACCGCAATGACAGAAATCCAGGGGCAGAACCGCAATGACAGAAATCCAGGGGCAGAACCGCAATGACAGAAATCCAGGGGCAGAACCGCAATGACAGAAATCCAGGGGCAGAACCGCAATGACATGAATCCAGGGGCAGAACCGCAATGACATGAATCCAGGGGCAGAACCGCAATGACAGAATTCCAGGGGCAGAACCGAAATGACAGAAATCCAGGGGCAGAACCGCAATGACAGAAATCCAGGGGCAGAACCGCAATGACAGAAATCCAGGGGCAGAAACGAAAAGACATGAATCCAGGGGCAGAAACGAAAAGACATGAATCCAGGGGCAGAAACGAAAAGACAGAATCCAGGGGCAGAAACGAAAAGACATGAATCCAGGGGCAGAAACGCAATGACAGAAATGCAGGGGCAGAAACGCCATGACAGAAATGCAGGGGCAGAAACGTAATGACAGAAAATGCAGGGGCAGAAACGTAATGACAGAAAATGCAGGGGCAGAAACGCAATGACAGAAAATGCAGGGGCAAAACGCAATGACAGAAAATGCAGGGGCAGAACGCAATGACAGAAATGCAGGGGCAGAACGCAATGACAATGAACAATGAAAAAATGCAGGGGCAGAACGCAATGACAGAAATGCAGGGCAGAACGCAATGACAGAAAAATGCAGGGGCAGAACGCAATAACAGAAAATGCAGGGGCAGAACGCAATGACAGAAAAATGCAGGGGCAGAACGCAATGACAGAAAATGCAGGGGCAGAAAGCAATGACAGAAAATGCAGGGGCAGAACGCAATGACAGAAAATGCAGGGGCAGAACGCAATGACAGAAAATGCAGGGGCGAAACGCAATGACAGAAAATGCAGGGGCGAAACGCAATGACAGAAAATGCAGGGGCGAAACGCAATGACAGAAAAATGCAGGGGCGAAACGCAATAACAGAAATGCAGGGGCGGAACGCAATAACAGAAATGCGGGAGCAGAACACGACAGAAATCCAGTGGGCAGAAACGCAATGACAGCAATCCAGGGGCAGAAACGCAATGACAGAAATGCATGGGCGGAACGAAATGACAGAAATGCATGGGCGGAACGAAATGACAGAAATGCCGGGGCGGAACGCAATGACAGAAATGCCGGGGCGGAACGCAATGACAGAAATGCCGGGGCGGAACGCAATGACAGAAATGCCGGGGCGGAACGCAATGACAGAAATGCTGGGGCAGAACGATGACAGTAGAAACGCCAAGACAGAAATGCCGGGCAGAAAACGCTATGAAAGAAATGTCGGGCAGAAAACGCTATGACAGAAATGCCGGGCAGAAAAAACGCTATGACAGAAATGCCGGGCAGAAAAACGCTATGACAGAAATGCCGGGCAGAAAACGCTATGACAGAAATGCAGGGCAGAAAACGCTATGACAGAAATGACGGGCAGAAAACGCTATGACAGAAATGCCGGGCAGAAAACGCTATGACAGAAAATTCCGGGCAGAAAACGCTATGACAGAAATGCCGGGCAGAAACGCTGTAACAAAAATGCCGCTATGAAAGGGGGAAAGGAGTTGGCGGCGGCCAATTCACCTCCCCCTGGCGGAATACCAGGAGGAATCAGGCGGCCCCCGTGGAGCCAGATCCGCCCAGAAGAAGCAGCTGGCAGGCGGCCAAACACCCCCGCCAGCCTTACGCTTGTGGTCCATGAAGGATTTATATGTTGGAAAATTTCCTTTGACACATGCTGCAGTGAAGTGCAATATCAAAGACCTGTCTGGAGCAGCCTATAGGGAAACATTAACTCAAATAAACTTTCAGGTGTTGCAGTATTTCTGCATACCACCCCGCACCAAGCAGATGAGTACATCGGGAACATGTGTAAGGGGAGAGGAGTCGGCCGGCGGCCGCGGAACATCCCCCCCCCCCAAGCAGACAAGTCCCTCATGGACCTGAATGGAGAGAGAAACACTCCCCCCGCACCAGGCAAGCGGGCGGGCGATGGGCTGGTCAGACAGAGCCCTGGGGAACCGTGAGAGGAGCATAGATGGACGGACACCCCCTCCCCCTCCCGCGTGAGCGCCGGAGAGCGGGCGGCTGCACGCCGAGGGGAGAGTGGAGGATGGAAGGGAGGAAGGATGACACCCCCGCTCCTCCCGGCATGAGCGCCGGGGGGCTGCAACTGGCCAGATGGAGCCGGGGGGGGGGGGGGCGAGGTGGAGGATGGAAGGACGCCCCCCCCCCCCCGCTACCCCCGGCATGAGCGGCGGGAGAGCGGGCGGCCACATGCCATGTGGAGAGTGGCGGAAGGAAGGAAGGATGGACTGACGCCCCCCCTCCCCCCGCACGAGCGCCGGGAGCGTGGTGGGGTGCAACTGGCCAGATGGAGCTGAGGGGAGAGTGCCGTGGTGGAGGATGGACGGACGCCCTCGCTATGAGCACCAGGAGAAGCGGGCGGCTGCCCCCCCATGGACCTGTGTAACATGTGCTGCACGGGAGAATGGGCAGGGTGGCGAGAACGGGCACGGTGGCCTCCATAGACCGATGGCAACCCAGGGATGACGGGGGGGGGCGGCAAGTTGCCCCGATGGTGCCTGGGGACATTAGTAAGCAGCCCAGATATGTGGCTTGTAACGCATGGTACGGCCGACTGCCGCTCCTAAAGGTGGCAGGAAGTGACGTGCTTCCCAACCCAGAACGCCGACGACCCAGGCCCTAGAAGAGGAGGAGGCTTAAATAGTCTCTCTGACTCCTCCCACAAATACAGGCTGGCCCTTCGGCCAGCCTTAACACTTATGTTTTTGGTTGTTACATGTCAAAATGTGGAAAACTTCAAGGAGTTTGAATAATTTTTCAAGGCACCTTATTAAGCTCTTTTGGGTCACTGTTTGTTCAACTTGTAAATTTCTTAAACTTCTGCTTCAGCTCACATCCGATGAGATTCATTGATTTGCATTTGATGTTCTGATGTAGGCAAATCTTTTTATTTCCTGTTTAAATTTGCCTATAAGGATTTATCAGGTTCACCCAGATGAGCTATTCTTCCACACATTCACCTGTCACTTCTATTGCTTAAAGTAAACCTGTCATAAAAAAAATATAGAGAGGCTGTCATGGCTGATGTCTGAAAATACTAGCTTCCTGGCTGCTATGCCGACCTTATAACTTTACCATGAAAATTGGACCTGCAGCAAAAGGGTTTCTTCATCAAAAAAAAGAGTTTTTGCCATGTACACACGACTGGACTTTTTGACAGCAAAGGTCTGACGGAACGAATCCTCTGGACAATTCAATCGCGTGTGGGCTTCATCGGACCTTTGCTGTCAAAAAATCAGACGGACTTTAGAAATAGAACACGTTTCAAATTTTTTCACCGGAACTCCGCCGGACCCAGTTCCTATAGAGAAATCCGTTCGTCTGTATGCTAGTCCGACGGACGAAAACCGATGCTAGGGCAGCTATTGGCTACTGGCTATGAACTTCCTTATTCTAGTTCAGTCGTACGTCATCACGTTTGAATCTGTCGGACTTTGGTGTGATTGTGTGTGTCCAAGTCCATTCGTTCGGAAAGTCAGTCGGAAGTCCGCCAAAAGTCCGTCGGAAAAAAAGTCGGACCCAGTCTGCCGGAAAGTCCGGTCGTGTGTACACGGCATAAGAACCTGGAGATTCCTGCCTTTACCAGCAGCTTCCAGGACCCCACTCTGCCCAATGCCTCATGACTTCTATGCATTCCTTTTGGCCATTGAGGATAAGGGGGTACCACCGGTCCTCCTGTACGGGGGGCCCAGACCAGCAAGGGGGCCCAGGCAACAGGGTGAATCAGATGAGGGCATGGATGGCGATCAGTGCCACGGAGGGGGGTGGCAATTAGTGGAACTGATCCCCTGTATGGTCTGCAACAGCTGAAAGCTGGCTCCTTCTTCTACCCCTGCAGTGGTATGGATTTTAACGGCGTGGTGGTCCCCCCAAAATCCACACCAGACCCTTATCCTTGCACGCAGCCTGGCCAGTAAGGAAGGTGGTGGGGACGAGCGAGTGCCCCCCCTCCTGAACCGTACCAGGCCGCATGCCCTCAACATGGGGGGGTGGGTGCTTTGGGGAAGGGGGGCGCCCTGCGGCCCCCCCCACCCAAAGCACCTTGTTCCCATGTTGATGAGGACAAGGGCCTCTTCCCGACAACCCTGGCCGTTGGTTGTTAGGGTCTGCGGGCGGGGGGCTTATCGGAATCCGGGAACCCCCTTTAATAAGGGGGCCCCCAGATCCCGGTCCCCCACCTATGTGAATGAGTATGGGGTACACAGTCCCAGCATGCATCGGGACCTGACGTCATACGGGGCGGGGCCACCGTGTGACATCACCCGGTGACCCCGCCCCATTCCTATATAAGTCATTGCGCAGCGCTCACACCGCATTACAGCGGGAGAGAGCGTTGTGTCAACAACGGAAGAAGAAAGAAGAGAGAAGAGGGAAGAAGGAGACCGGGCTCCTCCGCTAGTAAAAGAGCTGCAAGAAGATAGCGGAGGAGCCGGCAGAAGAGCGGGAGACGACGCCGGAGAGCGGGAGAAGAGGCCGGACACCGGGAGAAGAGGCCGAACAGATCGCCGGTGGCCCCCTCTAATGCCAAGACACACAGATCGCACTCTTTACCTTCTGCATCCCAGAATGCAGATTTTTTTGACAAAATGCGAACTTCACTTCACGCATACCAACAACACACCTCTCAAAATCCAAAACCCAAACGACCAACACGCTAATTGATTCCTCCAACAACATCATTAACCTTTCCTCCCATACACTCACTTGTCACGAAATCTCAGTCCTAGAAAAGGGACTCACCTTTTGTCCAATCTCACAGCTGGACAAATTCACAGCTATCAAAGATATACATTTGTTTATTCGCAAGTTACTTTTGCACAGTATGTACACACCGAACCCTTTTTCTGATAATGTTTTACACACTGCCACAGAAACTACTGCCCTTCAGCAGCTCATTGAACTCCTCGAGGAGAGTAACCCACCAGATTTGATTGACACCATTGATCTTGAAAATCTCCTCAATAATTTTGAGGATGAGATTCCATCCCACAACTCACATCCCTCTCACCACATCTCTCTTAAGAAAAAATCAAGTTTCTTCCCTTCACCCAGCACCAATCCGCGTGCTGCACTATTTTTACAGTCAGTGACCAACGAAATACGACATCTCAAAACTTCCCCCACCCATCCCAAAAATAAAAACTTTACATATAACCAATACTTAGCCCTACAAGAGTTAAAGACCAATCCATCCATAGTGATCAAACCGGCAGACAAGGGTGGAAACATTGTTGTCCTAGACAAAGCTGACTATCTTGAAATGTGTCTTAACATACTACGCAACCGTGAGTGGTATGCCACAATATCCAGTACATCAATCAGGTTATTCCAACAGGAACTATATACCCTTGTTGATGATGCATTTAGACAACACATCATTGACAAATCTACTTTTGAATATATTAGGACCAAATTTCCTAGAGAGGCCACATTCTATGCCTTACCTAAGGTACATAAAAACCTTCCCAGACCACCAGGCAGACCCATCGTCTCCGGACGGGGCTGCCTTACGGACAATTTGAGCCGTTATATAGATAAATTACTCCAACCTTTAGTACAGGCATTACCTTCATACATACGTGATACTACACACCTACTTCAAGGTCTGTCGGACCTCCACGTCGATGCTGACACCGTCCTGGTCGCCATCGACGTTGAGGCCCTTTACTGTTCTATACCCCACTCCCTAGGACTTACAGCCATCCAACATATTCTGTCCAATGCTAATATTTACTCTCACGAGTTGTCTCTTTTCATTATCAGAGCACTCAAATTTATTTTAACCCATAACTTTTTTTCCTTCAACGGTTCCCACTACCTCCAGGTACAGGGCGTCGCCATGGGCACTTGTTGCGCACCGGCGTACGCCAATCTGTACCTGGGGGAGTGGGAACGTGACCTATTCAGGACTGATGCAGCCAGCACTTTTACAAAACATATAGCTTCGTTTCGTCGCTATATAGACGATATTTTGATTCTGTGGCAAGGCCCGACCGATACTCTACAACACTTCCTTGTATATTTGAATACGTCGAACTCCCTCAACCTAAAATTTACAATGACTTACAGTTATAGTTCCATCTCTTTCCTTGATCTTACGCTTAGCAAGGATATACATGGAAAACTACAAAGCCAACTGTTCCGCAAACCAACTGCTGGTAATACTATTCTTGCAGCCTCTAGCTTCCACCCCCAACCTCTCCTGAAATCTATTCCCTTTCCTCAATACTTACGTGCCCGACGAAACTGTTCGACGGATACCTCCTTTGAACACGAGGCCTCGGCACTGAGGGACAGACTCCGTGCACGTGGATACAAAAATAGCGTCCTCAAAAACGCATACAAAAAAAGCGAAATCTAAACCACGCTCTGCTTTACTCATCCCTAAAATTAGTGGGCCATCCACACAACCATCCCTCAGAATCATTACGAATTACTGCCAACAACATAATGAAATTACTCAAATACTTTCTAAACATTGGCACATTATTTCTACAGACAGGACACTTTCCCCCTTTGTCCCGCCCAAACCTTTGATCACCTATCGACGTGCCCCTTCTCTCCGTGATAAACTCATTACAAGTGAATACAAAAGTAGTAATAAATCCCAGAGACAACTTAAGGGTACTTTTCCATGTGGCAATTGTAATTACTGCAAATACCTACCCAAATCCAATTTACATAACGTTCTACCTAACGGTCAACGTTTTTTCCCCAGACATTATGTAAACTGCCGTTCAATTGGTATTGTCTATCTTTTGGAATGTGAATGTGGGTGCTTCTACGTGGGTAAGACCAAACTGCCATTCTGGAAAAGAATATATGGCCACATTACTAGTATAAACCAAAGAGATCCCGATTTACCATTGGGACGACATTCTTCCATCGTTCATCCAGATACCACCCCTAAAATTTCGTTCAAAGCTTTGGACCATATTCCACCTCCAACCCGAGGGGGCGATTACAATAAAGCGCTCTTACAGAGCGAACTTCGATGGATTTTCCACCTAAATGCCACCATACCCCCCGGCCTCAACGAGGCTTTCAATTTCAAACCCTACCTTGAGGGTTTTGAGACGGGAATTTGTGAATTAGATTTATAGCTTGGTCCCCCACGAGAAGCACTCACAGAATTACTTTGTCATTCCTATACACCTGATGTATCTACATACTGCACTAAATACTGTGGATGTGTATGTATGTATATGCTTGTTCCCTTCAATCCAATGTCTCTATGCCATTCATTGTATAATACTGCAAATCGCATTATTTATTGTCATGCCAGTTATTCACTTGTCCTCCCCTGCCTACTCTGCCATTTTGCCTCTATATATCTTTTTTATATACGCCCATCTACTTTGCCTGCTCTCCCTCATCGTGCTACCCGGCGCGGGTAAGACCTGGTACGCATGCGCTGAACTATTTCTGCGCATGCGCTACACTCCCGCCGTCCATCCGGACTTCACATCACGTCCGCTTCCTGTTTGCGCTCCACCTTGGAGCGCATCAGGTTGTCGGCGGTTCTCTTCCCGCGTCGGTGACGTCACGACGCCGGACGTGCCCGCGCCGTCATGACGCGGCCGCGCCCGGCGCCGCCCCGTCAGAGGTCCACATCCAGGAAGTACACTTTGGCACTGTTTGGTGCCTTTCTTCCTACAGACACTCCAGCCAATTAGCGCTATGCCTTCAGCAGCATATTCACTCCCACATTCAGCTGACGCTCATTACCTGATCCTACTAATATCCTTCACACTCTGGCCTCAGTATATGCTGCTGACTAAACAGAGATGACCTGCTATCTACACTCCATGCTCCTGATTCAGGTAAACACATGGCCTTTCTTACTGTGTTTGGCCATACCTTATACATTCAGATACTTGTCCTTACTACTGTTTTATACTTCACTCCTATAGTGATACACTGTCTGGCCTGTCTGCCTGTTACAGGACCCGGGCTCTCCGCCCCAGCCCTGTACCTTGGACCTTGTAGCCATTGAGGGTCACCCAGCAAGCCTTCCACATTTTTGTGGTCAAGTTCATCTTGTTTTTACTTTCTATACCTCTTGGATACCCCTGGACACCACGCTCAGTGGCTCCCCTCTCTTTTGGCATATAAATAGGCACCGTTAGGACATGTGAGTATCTCTCTGACCACTTATTTATCTAACTATATCTAGCAATGTATATCTTGACAGTATAATGTTGTTATATTTTACTGATATTAACCCTATGACTTCTCATACACCTAGATGAGAATCTAAAGGATTTCTAGTTGCCTTGATAAAGGACCAAAGTCCGAAACATGTTGGCATCTTCCTTACCATATGTACCAAGCAAGTTTCTATGAGTGTCATAATGCTTTGTATGTTTTTGCTATTTGACATGCCATTAACTGCATCAATTGATTTCATTTTCTGTATGTAAACATACCATGCTACACTGAGCCTTCCCTGCTTTTTTGTATATCCTGAATAAAATATTTACTTTACTACACGCATATACCTTTTCAAAGTGTCTATCTTCACTCCAAGCATCCCTTTGGGGTACTGGCCTATGATTCATGCACATTATGGCCTACTGGTAAACTTATTATATATGAATCCGGGATGCGATAGACCACCTGCTATCTCCACCCACTTGCCTAACAATTAAATCCTATAGAGGCCGAACAGAGCGGAGAAGTCGGAAGAAGGCCCCGAAGTCGGAAGAAGACCCCCGGAGCTGATTAATAAATTACTTTAAAACCTGTTTTTTTTTTTTTTACTTTTTTCCCCCCCCCAGGTGAATGGGTAGGGGTACGATGTACCCCATACTCATTCACATAGGGTGGGGGGCCGGGATATGGGGGCCCCCTTATTAAAGAGGGGTTCCCGGATTCCGATAAGCCCGGCTGCGTGCTCAGATAAGGGTCTGGTATGGATTCTGGGGGGACCCCCACGCCGTTTTTTTCGGCGTAGGGGGTTCCCCTTAAAATCCATATCAGACCTAAGGGCCTGGTATGCTCCTGGAGGGGGAACCCATGCCAGTTTTTTATTTAAAATTTGGCGTGGAGTTCCCCCTCGAGGCGACACTGTCGCTTCCATATATAGATGGAGATCCAACTTGGAGGCGACTTCCATTGAAATCAATGGGTACAAGTCGCCTAGAAGTCGAATTGAAGTAGTACAGGAACCTATTTTGAATGTGGAGTGACTTCAGTAGCATTCATTAACTGGTTCCCGACCGGCGCACGATGATATACGTCGGCAGAATGGCACGGACAGGCAGGAGGGCGTATATATAAGTCCTCCTTAATGCCGTCCGTGCCATCGGGAGCGCGCCGGGAGTGGCGCGCTCCCGCGCCGGTCGGGACCCCCGCGAGGCCGGTCGCGGGTCCCGAGGACTCGATCGCCGCGGGGACACCCGCGATCGTCTCACGGGAAGGCTGAACGGGGAGATGCGGAAATACACAGCATCTCCCCGTTCTGCCAAGCAACTAGTGACGCCGATCTCTGCTCCCTGTGATTGGAGCAGAGATCAGCATTCACTAGCTGACAGCCACGCCCCCCCACAGTAAGAAACACACCCCTAGGCATACTTAACCCTACACTGCCCCCTTGTGGTTAACCCCTTCACTGCCAGTGTCATTTATACAGGAATCAATGCATTTAAATAGCATTGATTGCTGTATAAATGACAATGGTCCCAAAAATGTGTCAAAAATGTCCGATGTGTCCGCCATAATGTAGCAGTCACAATAAAAAATCGCTGATCGCCGCCATTACTAATATAAAAAAAAAAATTATTAATAAAAATGCTATAAAACTATCCCCTATCTTGTAAACGCTATAACTTCTGCGCAAACCAATCAATAATCGCTTATTGCGATTTTTTTTACCAAAAATATGTAGAAGAAATACATATCGGCCTAAACTGAGGAAAAAAAATGTTTTTTTATATATTTTTGGGGGATATTTATTATAGCAAAAAATAAAAAAGAATGCGTTTTTTTTTTCAAAATTGGCGCTCTTTTTGTTTATAGCGCATAAAATAAAAACCGCAGGGGCGATCAAATACCACCAAAAGAAAGCTCTATTTGTGGGAAAAAAAGGACGTCAATTTTGTTTGGGAGCCACGTCGCACGACCGCGCAATTGTCAGTTAAAGCGACGCAGTGCCGAATCGCTAGTACATTTGCTAGTACATCTTAGCCCCCGTACACACGGTCGGAATTTCTGACCACAAAATCCGTCAGATTTTTTCCGACGGATTTTGTCCAACACTGGTGTTGTATACACACGGTCGGACAAAGTTGTCGGAAAATCCGATCATTCTGAACGTGGTGACGTTCGTTGCCTACGACAGAACTACGTATAGGCTAGTAGCCAATAGCTTTGGTCTCGTAATTTGATCTGAGCATGCGTGGCACTTTGTCCGTCGGAATTTTCTACACACGATCAAAAAAAGTCCGATCGGATTTTGTTGTCGGAAAATTTGAGAGCAGGATCTCAAATTTTTTCCACACACGGGCAGATTTTCCGACATGGTCCGATCGGACATTTTCCGTCGGAATTTCCGAGTGTGTGTACAGGGCATAACACTCCCTTCCCCACAGACTGGCAATTCTGCTGTCCAAAGGTGTCTCTGTTGCTCCTTCATCCAGAGTGGAGGGCTCCAATACAGGAGGTGTGTTACTGGCCAGATCACCAGGTGAAAACAGGGTAAAAAGCTTTAAAAAAAATTGAATACAGCCACCACATCTAATGATTGGTAAGCTGCGATATATTACAATTTTGGTTTTGGGTTTAATACTACTTTAAATAATATACACTACAGTATACACTCACCGGCCACTTTATTAGGTACACCTGTTTAATTGCTTGGTAACACAAATTGCTAATCAGCCAATCACATGGCAGCATTGTTGTTGGTGCCAGGCGGGCTGATCTGAGTATTTAAAAAACTGCTGATCTATTGAGATTTTCACACACAGTCATCTCTGGGGTTTACAAAGAATGGCTCGAAAAAGTGAAAATATCCAGTGAGTGGAAGTTGTGTGGAGGAAATGCCTTGTTGATGTCAGAGGAGAATGTGCAGACTGGTTCCAGATGATAGAAAGACAACATTAACTCAAATAACCACTCATTACAACCAAGGTATGCAGAATACCATCTCTGAACACACAACACATCAAACCTTTAAGCAGATGGGCTACAGCAGCAGGTGCCACTCCTGTGGTGTGGAAGACCACACTGGGTGCCATTCCTGCCAGCTAAGAACAGGAAACTGAGGCTACAATTCACACAGGGTCACCAAAATTGAACAATAGAAGATGGGAAAAAACGTTGCCTGGTCTGATGAGTCTCGATTTCAGATGCGACATGATGGTCGGGTCAGAATTTGGTGTAAACAACATGAAAGCATGGGTCCATCCTGCCTTGTATCCATGGCGCTTACTCTACTGAAACAGAAACGTAGAAGAGCTGAAAGAGCATGGAGAAGAAATGCTACAAACTAAAACCTGACAAACTACAAAACACGGACATTGAAATACCACAAAGAAATCTTCAAATCAAAAAAAGAACATTTCTCAAACACAATCTCAAAAGCCTTAAACCGCCCTCGTGAACTTTTCAAACTAGTCGCCCAGACTATGAACCCTACCTGTTTAGAGCCCCCTGAAAACGAAACGTAAGAGTTCTGTAACGAGTTATCAGATTTTTTTTATCCACAAAATTGACAACATTTGGAAAACAATTCTACCGAAAAAAAACAACCAATCTTATTCAACGAAAGCAAAAAGAGGAAATCGATTTGAAACATTACACAATCACCAAATTTTCCGCTAATCACGATCACCACTGACACCACCAAAAACATCATCAGAAGCCTCCGAGACAGCGCTTCACCCAATGACATCATTCCCACAAAACTCCTGAAAGAATGTT
This sequence comes from Lithobates sylvaticus, assembly GCA_028564925.1. Lineage (NCBI taxonomy): Eukaryota > Metazoa > Chordata > Amphibia > Anura > Ranidae > Lithobates > Lithobates sylvaticus. The sequence continues at coordinate 24,925 of CM053038.1, read as the reverse complement.
CCGACATCCTGGCTCCTACGATAACACATCTCGTAAATCAGTCGTTCAAAGAAGGGATTGTTTCGACCGTCCTCAAGCAAGGCATAATCAAACCCCTTCTAAAGAAACCCAACCTCGATCCTGAAGACCCTAACTACCGCAGACCGATAATATGCCTGAACACCATCGCCCAAAATTATGGAGAAAGCAGTAGTACAACAGATACAACTCCACCTGGACACACACAAACTCTTGGACCCACTTCAATCAGGCTTCCGTCCAGCCCATGGCACAGAAAC
>CM053038.1:0-24148 GCA_028564925.1 Lithobates sylvaticus | reverse complement strand
GGGAGCCCCAGTAACATCCTCTTACATTGGTGGTCACCCTTTTTTTTTTTTGCCTACCGATCCAATGCTCACATCCAACCCAGGCAATTGTAAGTGACACCACATACAAGGACCTGGGATGGATTAGAGGGGGACCAGTGTGCCAGGACAGGTAGCCATGTCTCGCTGAACCTCTCTACATAACGGGGAGGAAAGCTTCTGAAAGAGGCAGGGGGTGTGATCTAAAGTCACATGGCTGCGATCGACCCGTTGCTGACAAAACACACTGACCTGCAGGCTGATGAGGTTGACGGACAGCATCTTGTACAGCATGTCCTTGGCTTCCTTGGCCGGGATCATGGCAAAATCCTCCACCTGCTTCTGCTCCAGGTGCCTCTTCCTTAGCAGGAGACGGAATATTCGGGCGCAGCGCGAGCCGAACCTCCACAAAAAAGCAAGCCACAGAGGAAGAGATCATCAAACCAACTGAGCAGGAGGAGGAGGTCACTGAAAACTGTGTACTCTACAGCTAAAAGACCAAATAGGGATTAAAAGCATCAACATGCTAATGATATAAATAAAACCTTGGCTTAGATCAATCCTTACATTACGTCGATTGATGTATAATATAGAGATTTTACTTCTTCTGCTCTCTGTGTCTTTATCACAACATATGTTTCAATGTTAGTGTTTTTTTTATTTTTTTTTAACAAATACAAAACAATTTCCAAGCTAAAAATTTACCAACCAGCCAGCGACCAACCGAATTATCCTGTCTAACAATATGCGTTAATAACAGGTTTAGTCTGCACACATTTGCAAATACATCAAGGCACCCAGTCCCTAACTCTAAGAAAAGAAAAGAAAAGAAAGAAAGAAAGAAAGAAAGAAAGAAAGAAAGAAAGAAGACGACAAAGAGAAAGAAGAAAGAGAAGAAAGAGAAAGCGAAAAGAAGAAAGAGAAAGCGAAAAGAAGAAAGCGAAAAAAGAGAAAGCGAAAAGAAGAGAGAGAAGAAAGAGAAAGAGAAAAGAGAAAGAAAAAAAAAAAGAGAAAGCGAAAAGAAGAAAGAAAGAGAAGAGAAAAAGGGAAAAGAAGAAAGCGAAAAAAGAGAAAGCGAAAAGAAAAAGCGAAAAAAGAGAAAGCGAAAAAGAAGAAAAAGCGAAAAGAAGAAAAAGAGAAAAAAAGAGAAAGCGAAAAGAAGAAGAAAGAAAAAAGAGAAAGCGAAAGAAAAAGAGAGAAAGCGAAAAAAGAAGAAAGGAGAGAAAGCGAAAAAGAAGAAAGAGAAGCGAAAAAGAAGAGAGAGAAGAAAGAGAAAGCGAAAAAGAGAGAAGAGAGAAAGCGAAAAGAAGAGAGAGAAGAAAGAGAAAGCGAAAAGAAAGAAGAGAAGAAAAAAAAAAAGGAGCCCCCCCCCCAGAAAGCGAAAAGAAGAAGAGAAGAAAGAGAAAGCGAAAAAAGAAGAAAGCGAAAAAAAGAGAAAGCGAAAAGAGAGAAAGAGAAAAAAAGGAGAAGAAGAGAAAAAGCGAAAAGAAAAAAAGAGAAAGCGAAAAGAAGAAAGAGAAAAAAGAAGAGAAAGCGAAAGAGAGAAAAAAGAGAAGCGAAAAAAAGAAAGCGAAAAAAAGAGAAAGAGAAAAAGAAAAAAAGAGAAGCGAAAAAGAAGAAAGAGAAAAAGAGAAAGCGAAAAGAAGAAAGAGAGAAAGCGTGAAGAAAGAAGAAGAAAGAGAAAAAAAAAAGAGAGGAAAGCGAAAAAAAAGAAAGAAAAGAGAAAGCGAAAAAAAAAGAGAAGAAAAGAGAGAAAAAAAAAGAAAAGCGAAAAGAAGAAAGAGAAAAAAGAGAAAAGCGAAAAGAAAAGAGAAAAAAAAGAGAAAGCGAAAAGAAAGAGAGAAAAAAAAAGAGAAAGCGAAAAGAAGAAAGAGAAAAAAAGAGGGGAAAGCGAAAGAGAAGAAAAAAAGGAGAAAGAAAAGAAAAAAGAGAAAGAAAAAAAAGAAAAAAGAAGAAAAAAGAGAAAGCGAAAAAAAAGAAGAAAGAGAAAGAAAAAAAAGAAAAAGAAAAGAAAGAGAAAGCGAAAAGAAGAAAAAGAGAAAGCGAAAAAGAAAAAGAGAAAAAAAAGAGGGGAAAGCGAAAAGAAGAAAGAGAAAAAATGAAAGAAAGAAGAGAGAGAGAAAAAGGGAAAGCGAAAAGAAGAGAGAGAAAAAAAAAAAAGAAGAGAGAGAAGAAAAGAAAGCGAAAAGAGAGAAGAATAGAAAGAGAAAGAAAGAAGAAAAAAAAAAAAAAAAAAGGACAGAAAAAAGGAAAGAGAAAAAAAAAAAAATAAAAAAAAAAATAATAAATAAAAGAAGAATAAATAAAAATAAAAAAAAGAAGAAGAAGGGTGTTTCTTTCCCTGGTAACCCTCACCTTTCCTGTACAATGGACTCCAGGTTGGCGGTGGCCAGCGTTGCTACAGCTTTGTGTAGATCTTATAGTGGAAAGTTAAGTGAAAAGAAAACCTAAATATACAATACAACAAAATATATATATATTTATATATATATATATATATATATTTATATATATATATATATATATATATATACACACATATACATACATACACACACACACACACACACACTAAAAGAGGATACTGATGACGAACATCCCTCCTCCGCTGTCCCCGGACCTCCCGACAAACTCCAACTGTAATGAGAAGCAGAGACAGAGCTCCAACACACAGATCTGATAGGACACGGCGCCCCCCCTCTACCTGTGAAGATAAGCCCCACCCCTTTACAAATAATTGCCCCCCCCCCCCAGACTGCTCTCTGCTCACCGGGTCATCTGCCAGCAGTGTCAGGTACTGGTCCAGAACCTGCTTGGAGATATTGTACCCTTGTGGGAAGGATCTGAAGATCTGCAAAGAAAACAAACAACAAAAATGATCTGTACATGAGGTGAGTCTGAGCATGCGTGTTCTTTTGCGCATTCCTGTATATTACTGCAATGTAAAAGTGTATAATGGGCTCCTAATACTTTTCTGGCCAATAAATATGAAAACTTTTCAGTGAGGACAATTACAATGAAAGTAATAGAGAGGGAAATATTTTTCTGTACACAGCTGACTTCCTGTTCAGTGTTCACGAAGGGGCATACCTCCAGCCGTCGCCTCCAAGGCAGGGGGAGACCTCCCGCCATCGCCTCCGAGGCAGGGAGAGACCTCCCGCCGTCGCCTCCAAGGCAGAGGGAGACCCCCCGCCTAGAGCTGGGCGGTTTTCTCCAAAAATAAATAAATAAAATAAAATCTACGATTTGTTTTTTTTTGGATGGACACCGGGCCGGTCTGAGGAGCTGCGGGCAGGAGTTTTAAGGCGAGGCCGCGGCTTCTGGCGGTGTCCGGCCTCGTGGACTAGGCCAAAGCCGTGGCCTCGCCTAAAAACTCAAGGCAGGGAGACCTCCTGCCTGTCGCCTCCAAGGCAGGGCGAGACCTCCCGCCTGTCGCCTCCAAGGCAGGGCGAGACCTCCCGCCTGTCGCCTCCAAGGCAGGGCGAGACCTCCAGCCTGTCGCCTCCAAGGCAGGGCGAGACCTCCAGCCTGTCGCCTCCAAGGCAGGGAGACCGCCCGCCTGTCGCCTCCAAGGCAGGGAGACCGCCAGCCTGTCTCCTCCAAGGCAGGGAGACCGCCCGCCTGTCTCCTCCAAGGCAGGGAGACCGCCAGCCTGTCTCCTCCAAGGCAGGGAGACCTCCAGCCTGTCTCCTCCAAGGCAGGGAGACCTCCCGCCTGTCTCCTCCAAGGCAGGGGCCGGTCTGAGGAGCTGCGGGCAGGAGTTTTTTTTAGGCGAGGCCGCGGCTTCGACCTAGTCCGCGGCTTCAACCTAGTCCGCGCTGTCCGGCCTCGTGGACTAGGCCAAAGCCGTGGCCTCGCCTAAAAACTCAAGGCAGGGAGACCTCCCGCCTGTCGCCTCCGAGGCAGGGGGACCTCCCGCCTGTCGCCTCCGAGGCAGGGAGGAGACCTCCCGCCTGTCGCCTCCGAGGCAGGGAGACCTCCCGCCTGTCGCCTCCGAGGCAGGGAGACCGCCAGCCTGTCGCCTCCGAGGCAGGGAGACCGCCAGCCTGTCGCCTCCGAGGCAGGGAGACCGCCAGCCTGTCGCCTCCGAGGCAGGGAGACCGCCAGCCTGTCGCCTCCGAGGCAGGGAGACCGCCAGCCTGTCGCCTCCGAGGCAGGGAGACCTCCAGCCTGTCGCCTCCAAGGCAGGGTGACAACACAGGAGAAGACAGGGAAAAGCGTTGTCACCCTATAACAGGAAGTAGAAGAGGTGAGACAGCGCTGGAAGCTCCTCTTCAATCCACAACTCCAAGTACTGGGTGCTCCGGCTAAAAGGTCCCCGATAATCTCCATTGCTACACAACCCAGAGAAAGAGCCGGAACCCCAGTAAGTCAGCATATACAGTCATCCTTTGTTACAAAATAGTGGCCTACAGAAAAAAAAAAAAAAGTGCAAAGGCTTTGCATTTTTATTCGGCTGTATTCCACTGCTTTGTAACAAAAAAATGACTATCTGCTGACTTACTAAAACAGTGGAATACGGGCCAAATAAAAACCTACGTGTTTCGTCCTCTAGGCCGAAATGCGTTGGTTTTTCAGCTGTATTCCACGGTTTTATAATAAAAGATGACTGCATATGTTGACTTACTGGAGGTGCCGGCTTCTTCTGTGGTCTGTAGAAAAAAAGTGCCTGAACATGGAGCGACTAGTACGACCAGTATGTACAGTCCTAAGCCTATGATCCTGGCGCAGAAGGCGGGGCATTACCTCATTGGAGGAGAGCGGCTGGGTGTGAGCCGCGTTGGAGGAGGTGGTAACTTCGCTCATCCTCAGCATAGTCCTCACAATCTCGCTGCTGGTCTGCAATGGAAGAAGAGAAGCCTTTACCGACCACACAGAATGACCATACGCGGCATTGCGGTACAATCCGATTGGACAATCTCCTTTAGATCTACTAACAGCTTTGCAGTAGGAGATGCTGCCCGATTGGATACACATTGAATGTCTTGTACCTCCATATTGCATAGTTTTGGTCAATATAAAAAAGACGATCGGTGTGGCCAGCTTATAGGGGAGAGATTGTACCTGATCCATCTTATTGGAGACGGCGCTGATAATCGCCTGGTCCCGGAAGTGCTGGTGGAAGCGCTCGGTGTTAATTTGCCAGTAAATTCCATCATCCTGGCTGATCTGCAAAAAAAAAAAAAGGGAGGACAGAAAGTCACTCCACGGCCTTGTTTACATTCGGCTTTCATTACATACCTTATTTTACACCCAGTAATGTCATTACTGGGTCTCTGTGGTTCTCTGTGTAATATGGCCAGATCATGGCTGATGGGAGGGGCTGTACATGGCTTTCTGATATCACAGTACCCGGCCTCTGTACGCCTCCCAAGAGCCCTCAGTCCTGATGTAAGCAGTGGGAGGAGTTATGAAAATATCAAAATCTCTTAATGGATGGGTGTCAGTCTGGAGGAGTGGGCGTTCCCAGGCAGGCTGCTTAGGTAACTCCCACATGTGATGCTGAGCCTTCATGATTGGAAGAAATGAAATCCAGTGAATGAAAGGGGTGGGGCCAGGAACAGTCAGCCTGTGAAACTGAGTCTGGGGCACATGCCCCTTCTGCTCCCCCCCCCCCCAGCTCTGATAAAAGGGGCAGAACAGTCAACCTGTGGCACCGAGTCTGGGGCACAAGCCCCTCATGCCCCCCCGCCTCTTGTGCCAGCTCTGATAAAAGGGGCGGGCCAGGGACAGTCAGCCTGTGGCACTGAGTCTGGGGCACGTGTGCCTTCTGCCCCTCCTTGTCCTAGCTTTGATGAAATGGGAGGGCCAGGGACTGTCAGTCTGTGGAACCGAGTCTGGTGCACAAGTCTCTTCTGCCCCCCCTTCACCCATCTCTGATGAAAGGGGCAGGCCAGGGACAGTCAATATGGGGCACATTCCCCTTCTGCTCCCCCCCCAGCTCTGAAGAAAGGGGCGGGGTCAGGGACAGTCAGGAACACATGCCCCTTCCTATCCTAGCTCTGATGAAAGGGAGCGGTGCCAGGAGGACAGTCAATCCAGGGCTCCTGCCCCCCATGCCCCCTCGTACCAGCTCTGATAAAAGGGGTGGGGCCAGGGAAGTGAGCGTGTGGCACCGAGTCTCTGCTGCCCCCCCCGCTCTGATGAAAGGGGTGGAGCCAAGGACAGTCAGTCTGGGGCACATGCCCCCCCCCCCCCTCACCAGCTCTGATGAAAGGGACGGGGCCAGGGACAGTCGGCCTGAGGCACTGAGTCTGGGGCACATGCCCCTTCTGTCTCTCCTGTCCCAGCTCTGATGAAAGGGGTGGGGCCAGGGAAAGTCAGTGTGGGGAACTTAGTCTGGGGCACGTGCCTCTTCTGCTGCCCACCACCCGTCCCAGCTCTGATGAAAGGGGTGGGGCCAAGGACAGTCAGTGTGGGGCACATGCCCCTTTTGTCCCCCCCCCCACTCCCTCACACTCCCGTCCCAGCTCTGATGAAAGGGGTGGGGCCAAAGACAGTCAGTCTGTGGCACCTTGCCCCTTCTGCTGCCCACCCCTTGTCCCAACTCCGATGATAGGGGCGGCCCAGGGACAGTCAGTCTGTGGCAATGAGTCTGGGGCACATGCCCCTTCCGCCCCAGCTCTGATGAAAGGGGCGGGGCCAGGGCCAGTCAGTCTGTGGCAATGAGTCTGGAGCACATGCCCCTTCTGCCCCCTTTCCCATCCCAGCTCTGATGAGAGGAGGTGGGGCCAGGGATAGTCAGGCTGCTAAGGAAAAGGGCTAGAGGATGCCGGACGCCCTCCAGCCAGGAAATGGGGTGGGCTCTGATGACGTGCTGCAGTTTCTAGCGCACATCGTGAGAAGCTCGCAGTGTGCAGTGAAAATCAGGGAGGCAGCCATTTCAGTTCAGGAGAGGAACTGGTACCCCTGGAGGTTGGAGGTCAGGTACAATAAAAGAGCCAATATGAAATATTGATCGATATTCAAAGAATGGCATTCAATCAATTCTGACAGACTGCATTGTGACCTGTGGATGAGGCAAGTCACTCACGTCCGAGTCTTTCTTCGGTCTCTTGCTCTGGCCGGCACCGTCGTCCTCATCGGAGGATCTCCGCCGCTTCCCCCGACCTGCAAGAACCAATCAGAGTCCATTATACTCAGATAAGAAGGAACGCCAAGATCGACCAGAGCTGGTCCTATCCTTACCGACCAGGAGGACCCGGGGGACGGAGAACATCTCCTTCTCATTCGTCACAAGGGAAGGAATGGGCGGCCGGCGGCCTTCTGTGCCATCTTTTTCCTCGACCACCGGGCAGCGCTGTACAAAGTGTGTGTCTGCCAGCTGGGTGAAGGTGGTGGAGACCTCGCTGTACTCCACACTCTTCCCATCTGCAGGACAAGAGGACACATTGTATATGAGGAATACAGCCTATCCAATCACTAGAGAGCCGTGACATCACTGAGAATGCAGCCTATCCAATCACTAGAGAGCGGTGACATCACTGAGAATGCAGCCTATCCAATCACTAGAGAGCGATGACATCACTGAGAATGCAGCCTATCCAATCACTAGAGAGCCGTGACATCACTGAGAATGCAGCCTATCCAATCACTAGAGAGCGATGACATCACTGAGAATGCAGCCTATCCAATCACTAGAGAGCGGTGACATCACTGAGAATGCAGCCTATCCCTTCACTAGAGAGCGGTGACATCACTGAGAATGCAGCCTATCCAATCACTAGAGAGCGGTGACATCACTGAGAATGCAGCCTATCCAATCACTAGAGAGCGATGACATCACTGAGAATGCAGCCTATCCAATCACTAGAGAGCGGTGACATCACTGAGAATACAGCCTATCCAATCACTAGAGAGCGGTGACATCACTGAGAATGCAGCCTATCCAATCACTAGAGAGTGATGACATCACTGAGAATACAGCCTATCCAATCACTAGAGAGCGGTGACATCACTGAGAATACAGCCCATCCCTTCACTAGAGAGCGGTGACATCACTGAGAATGCAGCCTATCCAATCACTAGAGAGCGATGACATCACTGAGAATGCAGCCTATCCAATCACTAGAGAGCGGTGACATCACTGAGAATGCAGCCTATCCATTCACTAGAGAGCGGTGACATCACTGAGAATGCAGCCTATCCAATCACTAGAGAGCGGTGACATCACTGAGAATGCAGCCTATCCCTTCACTAGAGAGCGGTGACATCACTGAGAATGCAGCCTATCCAATCACTAGAGAGCGGTGACATCACTGAGAATGCAGCCTATCCAATCACTAGAGAGCGGTGACATCACTGAGAATGCAGCCTATCCAATCACTAGAGAGCGGTGACATCACTGAGAATGCAGCCTATCCCTTCACTAGAGAGCGATGACATCACTGAGAATGCAGCCTATCCAATCACTAGAGAGCAGTGACATCACTGAGAATGCAGCCTATCCCTTCACTAGAGAGCGGTGACATCACTGAGAATGCAGCCTATCCAATCACTAGAGAGCGGTGACATCACTGAGAATGCAGCCTATCCATTCACTAGAGAGCGGTGACATCACTGAGAATGCAGCCTATCCATTCACTAGAGAGCGATGACATCACTGAGAATGCAGCCTATCCAATCACTAGAGAGCGGTGACATCATGACTTTTCCCACCATTGTTATCTTTACCCTCCATCGCCTCGGTCAGGCGGTCGGCCACTTTCTTCACCACGGCGGTGAGGGTCATCTTGCCATTCAGCAGCAGCTCCTCCACAATCAGCTCTCCGGTGTCGCCGTACAAAGTCTTCGCCGTGTATATATAGCGAGGAGAGCGCAGCATGCGCAGGCAGGACTCACACTGCGCCACGTACTCCACAAAACCACGCTTGTGCATCTGATAGATCACCAGATTGTGCTGGATGAGGACACACAGCGCCTTCTTCACCTGGGGGGACAATAGAGTGTAAGCTCCTCTGTACAGAGACTGATGTGACTGGCTCAGTGATCTCTGTACAGCACTACTGTATATGTCAGAGCTATAGAAATGTATAATAATAATAATAATAATAAATAATAATAAGTGTGTGACTGTGGGGGAGGGGACATTAGAGTGTAAGCTCCTGTGGTGGGGAGTGTCGGTACACCTGATCCAGAGGGGTGTACCTGATCCAAGGGGGATGTCGGGGGGGGGGGGGGGGGGAATTGTCGGTATACCAAGATCCAGGGGGGGTGTCTGGGGGGGGGGATACGGTGTACCTGAACCAGGGGGGTGTTGGTATACCTGAACCAGGGGGGTGTGGGGGGGGGGTTGGTATACCTGATCCAGGGGGGGGTCGGGGGGTTGGTATACCTGATCCAGGGGGGTGGAGGGGGTCGGTATACCTGATCCAGGGGGGGGGGGGTCGGGGGTGTAGTGATGTAGTGATCTAATCTATAATCGTCGTTCCTTCCTCGTAGATGGAATATAGTTATTAAAAGTATTGTTTCCGCAGCAAAACCCGATTCTCCCAGAGAGAGATTTTATTGACTTCCAAAACAGAACATTATTACAGATGACAAAATCCAGCAGAGTTCATGACAACGAATATTTCCTCTTGTACCTATGCCTTCTTCTCTCAGACCATCTTTCTCTCTAGACTAGCTGACAACCTGCCTGTCTTCTTATATACTGATCTGACACTGGGGGGGGGGTCAACCAAATGTTTACCTTGAATACCCCCCTCAATTCTTATTACCATCAGTAAATACTAGGTTAAAAGGCTATCCCTCACACACACAACTTGCATAAGATTTACACATCAAAGGGTAACAGATAACATTGTCTTTGATGTGTGCGACTACTGATGACACCTGGACACCCTTTTGAGGTGTAGAAAAGACTTGAATCCCCAATCTATATTCTTGCATAATGAATTTGTCTTAGAATGCCTAAATAGAATGCCTATACGAACTACATAAAAAACACTACATATATATAAACATGTATATATATATAACACATATATATGTATACACACATACATACTAGATACAATATACTACATACAACACATATATAAATATGTATATATACACAACATATATATATATATATATATATATATATATATATATATATATATACACACATACATGCATACACATATATATATTAGATATAATATACTACATATACCCCCACTTGGGTCGTTTCTAACTACTAGAACTGACCCATAAATCAAGCAACAAACATATCATTACCGACTTGAGGTATTGGATGCTTCACAGTGGCTCATATGAAATATAAAGTTGAAACTGGTTACATCTCTCTTCACCAGCCTCTAAAATATCCCCTTGAAACAGTCATTAGATAATATAGCTTTAGACCATGAATGGAAAAGGATTCGGTAAACATCCTTTTTATATCACATCAAGATCTTGAATATTGCATAAAAACGAGCTGATGTCACAGTTCATTCTTCAATTTTCAACTTCAACTTCATCACATCTCTCATTGAAAGTAGACTTGGTGTGCTGGGAGCTCCGATCCACATAAATCCAGGATTCCTCTCCAGGCTCAAGGTTTTCATTTTCTTAAAGATGCTTTTGCACAAACACCTGCAAATCCCGAAATTCTACTTCCATCTTTATAGTAAGAAGAACCATCCATGTACCAGCTCTCACTTTCAAGTTCAAAAGGTTTGGATACGGCTGAAAAAAAACTGCTATTGCTGTACTTTGTAATTTGCTGTAGGCCGACTCCTCATTGCCTCCATAATAGAGCAGTTACTTGAATCATTCAGTCCATAATTCCACCTGAATGGTATACCGATCTATATACCAATCTATAATCCATATATCCATATAATCCAAATATAATCCCCCACTTTCAGATAGAATCAGCTTGACATCAGCGTTTATCAGATCTTCTATCCAGACAAAGCAGCAGTGGAAAAATCTTGCCAGTAAAGTTAGGTCTTTTTTTCATCCATATGTCAATAATATTAATGACTGATTCAACAAAGTTTCAAATCATGACTGGAGTGATGAATTTCACTCACCCCTCTTATAAATTTAGGAAAACCACCCAACATACTATAATTTATGCTATGCCAAGCCATTGTGCAGCATCTCACCTTAGATATCAAATATATTGATCAATATGCAATATGTAATATGCAACATGTAATGTAACATGAAAAATTATTTTCGGTTTAAATGTTTTGCTCTGGGTTTAAGATAAAGTTCAAGAAATAAAACATAATAAAATAATAAAAAATAAAAAAATAAAAATAAAAATGGAAAAGGGTGAAAAATAAAAATAAAAAATAGGGCTTGATGAATAAAAATGGGAAAGGGTGAAAAATAAAAAAAAAATAAAAAATATAGGGAAAAGTCCATTGTCCAAGTCAAAAAGTAAAAAAAAAAGGTCAATTGCTTGATGAAAAAACACTACATATATATATAAATATGTAGTATATTATATCTATATATATATATATATGTATAACATAATATATATATATTATATGTATACATATTTATATATATATGTAGTGTTTTTTATGTAGTTCGTATAGACATTCTATTTAGGCATTCTAAGACAAATTCATTATGCAAGAATATAGATTGGGGATTCAAGTCTATTCTACACCTCAAAAGGGTGTCCAGGTGTCATCTCTTAATCTAATCAGTAGTCGCACACATCAAAGACAATGTTATCTGTTACCCTTTGATGTGTAAATCTTATGCAAGTTGTGTGTGTGAGGAATAGCCTTTTCACCTGGTATTTACTGATGGTAATTCGAATTGAGGGGGGTATTCATGGTAAACATTTAGTTGACCCCCCCCCCCCCAGTCTCAGATCAGTATATGAGAAGACAGGCAGGTTGTCAGCTAGTCTAGAGAGAAAGACGGGTCTAGGGGAAGATATTCTTTGTCATGTACTCTGGTGGATTTTGTCGTCTGTAAGAATGTTCTGTTTTGGAAGTCAATAAAATCTCTCTCTGGGAGAATCGGGTTTTGCTGCGGACAATACTTTTAATAACTATATTCCATCTACGAGGAAGGAACGGTTATATTAGATCACTACATTGGTGCCGTTCAAGCGACCAGAAGAGCATTTTCAGGACTTTGTATTAGAAATCGTGGTGATAACAATCCGTGGGTTGGACAGAAGTCTGATGGAGACCCAAGACCTGTGCTGTGACTCTAACGTCTGGTTGTGACATAAGAGAGTCTGATCTACAAAATCAAACAAGTTTGGAACCCCAGAATTATTCTCTGGAGACTGGAAACGAAGAAAAGGACTGCATCGTGTACCAGAAGACGTGAGCTGGAAGCTGAAGGAGTAATTATTGCGGTGAGTAAAATATTTCTCTCTTTTTAAATTATTAATAATATAGTAAAAATGCTTACTCAGTGTGAAGCTAGTGTCAGTTCTGATAAAGTTAACAGATGGGTGTTAAAATGTATTAAGCGTCATGGGGGTCCTTATGAAGTGCCAGAAAAATATAAGCAGACATGGACTATGATGAATGAATTTTTAGAAAAAACTGTTTTTGAGAGCAAAATTTCAGAAAGTAAAAGAAAAGGTTGTATTGTACAGGGCTTGTTATCTTGCTGTTTAACAATGGAAAGTTCTTTGAAAGATAAGGTTGAGGAAATTACCCAGTTACCGAGTGCAGTTGATAATAGCAACAAGGTTTGTCAGAGGTTACAAAACCAATCAGAATCTGAGACTGTAAATTTAAAATTGCATGCAGTCACCATTGGGGAAGCTCTGCTTGAGAAGTCTAAACGTTGTAATGAATTATCAGAGGAAAATGAGAGATTGAAATTAAGAATTATGGAATTAGAGAAGAGATCTCAGGAATGCAGATATGCATCGAATCGTGGATTCAGCAATCTGCAGCAAAATGCAAATACGAACATTCTATCAAATGAAACAGAACCTCATATTAAATCAGATAATTCATTGCCAGCCGCACCCACTGTGACCACCACAGTTTATAACAATAATAATAATGCAGGTGAAGTTCAGCTTGTAATGAAGCCTTTGAAACCAAAAGAATTAGATGCAATTCTTAAAGAAATAGGAATGATTCCCAGCCATGATTTAAACAGATTTTTAAAATGGTTTTGTGACTTGCAGAATGTCAGAGATATGTACAATCTCAACCCATCTGATTTAGACAGAGTTATGCAACATTCTATAGGAAAATAGTCTTTGGGTGAGAATTAAGCAGATCTGTACTCAACCAATGAGGACAATGGACATATTGATGGAATTATTATGTGTTTTGTATGGTGTACGTTCTGATGTTACTGTTCATGGGAAGATCAAACAAATGAAAAATGAATCTCCCTACGAGTTGTCAGGAAGGATAAAATCTATTATGGAAATATTGGTCAGTAATAATCTTGCATTTGAGCATGGTGGCTTGTTACATATGAGTATATTTCTACATGCTTTGAACGAAGAGATTAGACAAAATATTTTACTAGTTACCCCAAATCCCCATGATTTAAAAGATGTATTGTTGAAAGCAGACAATTTATGGAGAAAGTCAAATGAGCAAGCTGTCAAGATTGATTTAGCCACATTGTTTAGGACAAATACTGAACATAAAGATCAAAAGATAATGTCTTATGATAACAATCAAAGAGGAGACACCAGGTCAAATATAGGTGATATTAATATGAAAAGCAGAGCTGACCAAAATCATAATAAAAAAGTATCTAAGGCTTGGATACCATTTTCTCAGTTAAAACAGAAATATGACCACTTGAAGATTGAGTATGATAAAATGAAAATGGAACATTACACATTGCTGGGACAGCTAAACAGATTACATTATCCAGATCTGTTTTTGAATACAAGTGACATTTCTCTAGCAGTGGGGGTGGATTAGTTTCAACCTGTGGATGTGTAAATAGTCCTTTGTTTTGACTTCAAACAGTGTTTAAGGACCTTGCTAATTAGTTTTGTTGGAGAGTTTTTTGTCTTTCAGATATTGAAGATACTGCATCCGAATAGCATGTGAACTGCAAGCTGAAATTTCTGGCTAGTGGGGGAGAAACACTGAATAAACAATATCATGGACTCTCTCAATATTCATCAAGCAATTGACCTTTTTTTTTTACTTTTTGACTTGGACAATGGACTTTTCCCTATATTTTTTTTTATTTTTTATTTTTCACCCTTTCCCATTTTTTATTCATCAAGCCCTATTTTTTTTATTTTTATTTTTTCACCCTTTTCCATTTTTATTTTTATTTTTTTATTTTTTTATTTTATTTATGTTTTATTTCTTGAACTTTATCTTAAACCCAGAGCGAAACATTTAAACCGAAAATAATTTTTCATGTTACATTACATGTTGCATATTACATATTGCATATTGATCAATATATTTGATATCTAAGGTGAGATGCTGCACAATGGCTTGGCATAGCATAAATTATAGTATGTTGGGGGGTTTTCCTAAATTTATAAGAGGGGTGAGTGAAATTCATCACTCCAGTCATGATTTGAAACTTTGTTGAATCAGTCATTAATATTATTGACATATGGATGAAAAAAGACCTAACTTTTCTGGCAAGATTTTCCACTGCTGCTTTGTCTGGATAGTAGATCTGATAAACGCTGATGTCAAGCTGATTCTATCTGAAAGTGGGGGATTATATATGGATTATATGGATATATGAATTATAGATTGGTATACCATTCAGGTGGAATTATGGACTGAATGATTCAAGCAACTGCTCTATTAAGGATGGAAATGAGGAGTCGGCCTACAGCAAATTACAAAGTACAGCAATAGCAGTTTTTTTGAACTTGAAAGTGAGAGCTGGTACATGGTTGGTTCTTCTTACTATAAAGATGGAAGTAGAATTTCGGGATTTGCTGGTGTTTGTACAAAAGCATCTTTAAGAAAATGAAAACCTTGAGCCTGGAGAGGAATCCTGGAGTTATGTGGATCGGAGCTCCCAGCACACCAAGTCTACTTTCAATGAGAGTTATGAAGTTGAAGTTGAAAATTGAAGAATGAACTGTGACATCAGCTCGTTTTTATGCAATATTCAAGATCTTGATGTGATATAATAAGGATGTTTACCGAATCCTTTTCCAGTCATGGTCTAAAGCTATATTATCTATTGACTGTTTCATGGGGATATTTTAGAGGCTGGTGAAGAGAGATGTAACCAGTTTCAACTTTATATTTCATATGAGCCATTGTGAAGCATCCAATACCTCAAGTCGGTAATGCTATGTTTGTTGCTTGATTTTTGGGTCAGTTCTAGTAGTTAGAACGACACAAGTGGGGGTATATGTAGTATATTATATCTACTATATATATATATATATATATGTATACCTATATATATATATATTATATGTATACATATTTATATATATATGTAGTGTTTTTTATGTAGTTTGTATAGACATTCTATTTAGGCATTCTAAGACAAATTCATTATGCTAGAATATAGATTGGGGATTCTAGTCTATTCTACACCTCAAAAGGGTGTCCAGGTGTCATCTCTTAATCTAATCAGTAGTCGCACACATCAAAGACAATGTTATCTGTTACCCTTTGATGTGTAAATCTTATGCAAGTTGTGTGTGTGAGGAATAGCCTTTTCACCTGGTATTTACTGATGGTAATAAGAATTGAGGGGGGTATTCATGGTAAACATTTAGTTGACCCCCACCCCCAGTGTCAGATCAGTATATGAGAAGACAGGCAGGTTGTCAGCTAGTCTATAGAGAAAGACGGGTCTAGGGGAAGATATTCTTTGTCATGTACTCTGGTGGATTTTGTCGTCTGTAAGGATGTTCTGTTTTGGAAGTCAATAAAATCTCTCTCTGGGAGAATCGGGTTTTGCTGCGGACAATACTTTTAATAACCATATACCATCTACGAGGAAGGAACGATTATATTAGATCACTACAGGGGGTCGGTATACCTGATCCAGGGGGGGGGTCGGGGGTCGGTATACCTGATCCAGGGGGGTGGAGGGGGTCGGTATACCTGATCCAGGGGGGTGGAGGGGGAGGGGGGTCGGTATACCTGATCCAGGGGGGTGTCGGTCTCCTTAGCGACGACTCTGATTGGTTGGCTGCCGGTACGGATCAGGAAGGTTCCCACGCGGGAGACGATCTCCCCGAAGTGCTCCTGCAGGAGAAGGGAGATGAGCTGCGCCTCGGCCTGAGTCATGGCTGCCGGGAATCTAGGAGAGAAGATCAGCACTATAAAGGAATGCAGACACAAGGCAGAGGGGGGGGGGGTGTATGATAATGTATGGAGAGGAGAGAGACAGTCACCCTGGGATAAAGATTCATGCACCCTGTTCATTCTGTGTCCTTTTCTATTAAAGATTAACAGATTAGCAAAGGTCCCTCTACAACTCTTCCTAGCAGCGGGGAAGGGGGACATTCTGTTCCATGCACCCTGTTCATTCTGTGTCCTTTAATACTTAAAGGCCTCTAGAAATCTTCCTAGGCAATCGTGGGGTGGGGGGGGGGGGGGGGGGGGGGGGGGTTCTAACCCTCCATTACTAAAAAAAAAAAAACACATCAGCAAGATTATCTATAGAATATGGATATTGTCAGGTGTTTGTTTCTGTCTGTGACCCCCCCCCCCCGATGACACCCCTACAAGAAATGGGGAGGGGTTATCACCAGAACAGGAAAGTTCTAATACTAAACAAAAAAAGTGTTATTGTTTTAAATTACACTTCCTGTCCTAGTGACACCCTTTGGAGGGGGAGAGAGAGGTTGTCACCAGGACAGGAAGTCACACCCTCCTACCACTATAATAAAAAGAGAGACTTCCCCTCACTTCCTGTCCTGGTGACATCCATTGAAAGGGGGGGGGGGTTGTCACCGGGACAGGAAGCCACACCCTCCCCCCACTATAAGAAAAAAGAGATTTCTCATCACTTCCTGTCCTGGTGACACCCCCCAGAGAGAGAGGTTGTCACCAGGACAGGAAGTAAAAAGGTGTTATTGTTTTGAAGGGACTTCCTGTCTCGGTGACACCCATGGAGAAAGGGGACGGTTGTCACCGGGACAGGAAGTCACAGACAGCAATAATAAAAAAAAAACATTGTCAGAAGTTCAAACCCCTCCCCCAATATAATAAAAAGGTGTTATTGTTTCCAAAGAGATTTCCAAATCACTTCCTGTCCAGACAGGAAGTGATGAGAAAGCTCCCCAATGGGGACACAGGTGGTAATATCCCCTCCTCCACCTAAAGGGAAATGTTTTGCGGTAGAGTTGGGCTTTATCTCGCTCTATTCTCTGTACAGAGAGATAAGAGTGTCCCCTAACAGGAAATGCTGGGATTTGTTGTCCTCCCCACCCAGCCTCCACTCACCAAAGCCAGCTGCATGTGTCTCTGTTCGCTGTTACCCTTGTTAATAAAGTTTACTGAAGCATCTCGCTGGTGATTTTCGTGGCTAGAACGGCGCTGGGTAGTGAGGCGCTCTGGCTTTGCTCTCGGTAGTGTTGGGAGGACCGTGGTGTTTCGTTGGTCTTCTCGGGGAATAGAGAGCGCGTATCGTGGGAGGCGCTCTATCTCGGGATCTCGCTGGTGTTGGCGGAGTGACATCACTCGCTGGTCTCTGGCTGGGTAGAGCGGCGCGGTGAAGGTGGGCGCTCTATCCTGTGTCTCGGTGGTGTTGGCGGAGTGAGGTGACGGGGAGAAGAAATGGCGGAGGCGGCGGCGGTGTCTCAGCATCGCTTCTTCTGTCATCACTGTAAGGGGGAGGTCAGCCCCAAACTGCCGGTGAGTGAGGAGCTGCTGGGGGGAGGGGGACACGGCCGGGGACACCGGGGGGCCCCTTCTTGTCTGACTGAGGGCCCCCCAGTACTGTGTGTTGTCATTCACATTATGGGGCCCCATAGGGGGCTGTCAGGTATGGGGGTGGGGCTCATGTCATTGTCTGCTCGGGGGGAGGGGCTGGGGCCCCTGGCAGGGTCATGTCTGATATGGGGCCCCTGGCAGGATCACATCTTATGGTGGTGCCTGTAGTGGGGGGGCCCCTGGCGGATTGGTGCCTGAAGTTGGGGGGTCCCCTGGTGGGGGTGGTGGTGCCATTAGTAGGGGGCCCCTGGGGGGGTGGTGCCTGTAGTGGGGGGCCCCTGGCGGGGTGGTGCCTGAAGTTGGGGGGGTCCCCTGGTGGGGTGGTGCCATTAGTAGGGGGCCTGGGGGGGTGGTGCCTGGGGGGGGTGGTGAAGTTGGGGGTTGTTCCCCCGGAGGGGGTGGTGCCTGAGGGGGGGGCCCTGAAGTTGGGGGGTCCCTGGCGGGGGTGCCTGAAGTTGGGGGGGGGGGGGTTGGTGCCTACAGTTGGGGTGTCCCCAGCGGGGTGGTGCCTGAAAGTGTGGGAGTTGATTTCCCCCGGCGGGGTGGTGCCTTATTTTTTTTTTTTTTTTTTTTTATTTTTCTTCTTTTTTCCCTTTTTTTTTTCTTTTTTTTTGAAGTTGGGGGGGTCCCTGGCGGGGTGGTGCTTTTTTTTCTTTTTTTTCTTTTCTTTTTTTTTTTTTTTTTTTTATTTTTTTTTCTTTTTTTTCTTTTTTTTTGAAGTTGGGGGGTTTCTTTTCTTTTTTTTCTCTTTTTTATTGTTTCTTTTATTTTTTTCTTTTTTTTTTCCTTTTTTTCTTTTTTTTTTTCCCTGGCGGGTTTGTGTGCTTTTCTGCCTGAATTTCTTTTCTTTTTTTTTCTTCTTTTTTTTTTTCCTTTTCTTTTTTTTTTTTTTTTTTTTTTTTTTTTTTTTTTTTTTTTTTTTTTTTCTTTTTTTTTTTTTTTTTTTTTTTTTTTTTTTTTTTTTTTTTGTTTTTTTTTTATTTTT
The DNA here is from genome assembly GCA_028564925.1 of Lithobates sylvaticus. Taxonomy (NCBI): domain Eukaryota; kingdom Metazoa; phylum Chordata; class Amphibia; order Anura; family Ranidae; genus Lithobates; species Lithobates sylvaticus. Next base: position 5,305 of record CM053038.1, on the reverse strand, counting down.
TCTTTTTTTTTCTTATTTTTTTTTCCCCTGCCCCTGCGGGGTTCTTGGTGCCTGAATTTGGGGGGGGTTTTTTTATTCCCTTTTTTTTTCCTTTTTTTTTCGGGGGGGTGCCTGAAGTTGGGGGGGTCCCCTGGCGGGGGTGGTGCCTGAAGTTGGGGGGGTCCCCCGGCGGGGTGGTGCCTGAAGTTGGGGGGGTCCCCTGGCGGGGTGGTGCCTGAAGTTGGGGGGGTCCCCTGGCGAGGTGGTGCCTGAAGTTGGGGGGGTCCCCTGGCGGGGTGGTGCCTGAAGTTGGGGGGGTCCCCTGGCGGGGTGGTGCCGGAAGTTGGGGGGGTCCCCTGGCGGGGTGGTGCCTGAAGTTGGGGGGTCCCCTGGCGGGGTGGTGCCTTTAGTGGGGGGTCCCCTGGCGGGGTGGTGCCTTTAGTGGGGGGTCCCCTGGCGGGGTGGTGCCTGAAGTTGGGGGGGTCCCCTGGCGGGGTGGTGCCTGAAGTTGGGGGGGTCCCCTGGCGGGGTGGTGCCTGAAGGTGGGGGGTCCCCTGGCGGATTGGTGCCTGAAGGTGGGGGGGGGGTCCCCCGGCGGATTGGTGCCTAAAGTTGGGGTGTCCCCCAGCGGGGTGGTGCCTGAAGTTGGGGGGGTCCCCCGGCGGGGTGGTGCCTTGAGTGGGGGGTCCCCCGGCGGGGAGGTGCCTGAAGTTGGGGGGGGCCCCCGGCGGGGTGGTGCCTGAAGTTGGGGGGGGTCCCCCGGCGGGGTGGTGCCTGAAGTTGGGGGGGGGTCCCCCGGCGCGGTGATGCCTGTAGTGGGGGGGCCCTGGCGGTATGGTGCGTGAAGTGGGGCCCCCCCCCGGTGGTGTGGTGCCTGGTTGGGGGGGCTCCTGGCCGGGTCTGTTTGATGTGGGGGCCTCCGGCGGGGTGATGACTCCACCTCCCTCGTGGACAGGCTCCTCCCTGTTAGATTGTGGCCCCTTGTATGCTTATTCTCCCATAAGTGTAAGTGTCTGGTTTCCAGGGCCCTCCATGTGTGTGACCCCTGGAGTCATGGCTGTCAGCATTGTACAGCATTGGGGACTGTGGCCCCTGATGTGTCGCGGGCTCCTATATTGGGGGTCCCACTTGGAAGAGAGCCCCCCCCACCTGTGTCATGGTGGATGTGGCCCCCCCAATGAGAGAATCCCTGAGCTCCCCTCCTGTGTAAGGGTACTGTGGCCCCTGATATGTGCAGTTTGATGTAAGGGCCCCGCCATGTATAAGTGTAATGTTATCTGGGATGACAGATTTCTCTTATGACACCTGAACCCTATGATTGGGGGAGGGGCTGTCCTCTGCAGTGTTATCGGGACTACAGAACACCCACTGTATGTAATGAGGAGAGGGGGAGGTGTCCTATAGTCCTGTCCCAGGGTGACAACGCTGCCCCATAATAGAATGTAGTAAGGGAGTGTTGTCACCGGAGGACAGGGAGTTTGTGTCTGGCGGGATCACCGGGTGAATGTAAATAAAGAAGAAAACAAATGCAGCCGCCACTTCTAAGGATGGGTAAGCTGCAATATAAGACATTCCTGGCTAAGCCAGCCAATCGGGTTACAGCGGGGGAGTGTTCAGAGAGTGACGGGACCCCAGCTTTGCCAGCCGTGGTGGGTGCTGAGACTGCACAGACATTCCGGGGGGGTGGTACCTATAGTCCTGGCTGAGGGGGGAGGAGTGGGCAAGTGCCACGGCTTCAGGTAGAGGAGGAGGAGGGGGCGAGTGGTGTGGCCCCATAAGATGTAGGGAGTCGTGTGGCCTGAGGGGGAGGGGGGAGAGTGTTGGCTGAGAAAATAAAGAGAGAGAAGGCCAGTGGAATGGTCCGTGGATGAGGAAAGGGGGTAAGCTGCAGTTGAGAAGGGGGGCGAGCGGTGTGGTCCATCTATCTAGGGGGGGGGGTGTATCTGCGTGGCTCAGGGATGAGGCGGGGGGTTGACCTGCATGGCCTAGGGTTGAGGAGAGGGGGCGAGCTCTGTGGTCTAGGGATGAAGAGAGGGGGGTGAGCTGCGTGGCCCGGGAATGAGAGGGGTTGGAGCTGCGTGGCCCGGGAATGAGAGGGGTTGGAGCTGCGTGGCCCGGGAATGAGAGGGGTTGGAGCTGCGTAGCCCAGGGAATGAGAGGGGTTGGAGCTGCGTGGCCCGGGAATGAGAGGGGTTGGAGCTGCGTGGCCCAGGGAATGAGAGGGGTTGGAGCTGCGTAGCCCAGGGAATGAGAGGGGTTGGAGCTGCGTAGCCCAGGGAATGAGAGGGGTTGGAGCTGCGTGGCCCGGGTATGAGAGGGGTTGGAGCTGCGTGGCCCTGGGAATGAGAGGGGTTGGAGCTGCGTGGCCCGGGAATGAGAGGGGTTGGAGCTGCGTGGCCCGGGAATGAGAGGGGTTGGAGCTGCGTGGCCCGGGAATGAGAGGGGTTGGAGCTGCGTGGCCCGGGAATGAGAGGGGTTGGAGCTGCGTGGCCCGGGAATGAGAGGGGTTGGAGCTGCGTGGCCCGGGAATGAGAGGGGTTGGAGCTGCGTGGCCCGGGAATGAGAGGGGTTGGAGCTGCGTGGCCCGGGAATGAGAGGGGTTGGAGATGCGTGGCCCGGGAATGAGAGGGGTTGGAGCTGCGTGGCCCGGGAATGAGAGAGGGGTTGGAGCTGCGTGGCCCGGGAATGAGAGGGGTTGGAGCCGCGTGGCCCGGGAATGAGAGGGGTTGGAGCTGCGTGGCCCGGGAATGAGAGGGGGGTTGGAGCCGCGTGGCCCGGGAATGAGAGGGGTTGGAGCCGCGTGGCCCGGGAATGAGAGGGGTTGGAGCCGCGTGGCCCGGGAATGAGAGGGGTTGGAGCCGCGTGGCCCGGGAATGAGAGGGGTTGGAGCCGCGTGGCCCGGGAATGAGAGGGGTTGGAGCCGCGTGGCCCGGGAATGAGAGGGGTTGGAGCCGCGTGGCCGGGAATGAGAGGGGTTGGAGCCGCGTGGCCCGGGAATGAGAGGGGTTGGAGCCGCGTGGCCCGGGAATGAGAGGGGTTGGAGCCGCGTGGCCGGGAATGAGAGGGGTTGGAGCCGCGTGGCCCGGGAATGAGAGGGGTTGGAGCCGCGTGGCCCGGGAATGAGAGGGGTTGGAGCCGCGTGGCCCGGGAATGAGAGGGGTTGGAGCCGCGTGGCCCGGGAATGAGAGGGGTTGGAGCCGCGTGGCCCGGAGATGGGGAGGGTGGTGAGTTGGATGACCCGGAGATGAGGAGGGGGGTGAGTTGGATGGCTCGGAGATGAGGAGAGGGGTGTGGTGACCTGCTATTTGAGCACATGGTGGGGGGTAAAGGTGAGATTAGGGCCTCCACAGACCCATTTGTACCCTTGTCACCTCACTGATTCTTGGGGGGGGGGGGGGGGGGGGGGGGGGGGGGGGGGGGGGGTGTAAGTCTGCACAGCGTTGCGGGGGAGGGGGTGTAAATCCCTCTCTGAGCTCCTGCCGGGAGCGTTGGCAGAGGTGTCGGGAACCACTTAAAATAACTCCGGAGAGAATCTGGCACCGTCTTGTGACTCCTCTAATCCACATTCCCTTTCACTTTCCACCACCCTCAGGCCACGGCCGCACCTCGGAGCCGGCGGGTCACATCATCACAGATCATTAATCTCTGCCTGAAATAAGTACTGTCTGTGCTGCTACCTGCCACTCGGACTCAGCCCTCCAGCTTTCACTTTCACAGCCAATGTAATCGGATCAGCCGAGTGTTCAGGGAGGATCAACACCGAGACCAATCGGAGCAACAATGTATGGGGTTGGAGCCGCGTGGCCCGGGAAGGAGAGGGGTTGGAGCCGCGTGGCCCGGAGATGAGGAGAGGGGTTGGAGCCGCGTGGCCCGGAGATGAGGAGAGGGGTTGGAGCCGCGTGGCCCGGAGATGAGGAGAGGGGTTGGAGGGGGGGGCGAGAGGGGTGGCCCCCGGAGATGGGGAGAGGGGTTGGAGCCGCGTGGCCCGGAGAGGGGAGGGGTTGGAGCCGCGTGGCCCGGAGATGGGGAGGGGGGGCGAGCCGCGTGGCCCGGAGATGGGGAGGGGGGCGAGCCGCGTGGCCCGGAGATGGGGAGGGGGGCGAGCCGCCGTGGCCCGGAGATGGGGGGGGGGGGCGAGCCGCGTGGCCCGCGAGAGGAGATGGGGAAGGGGGCGAGCCGCGTGGCCCGGAGATGGGGAGGGGGGCTAGCCGCGTGGCCCGGAGATGGGGAGGGGGGCGAGTTGGATGGCCCGGAGGCCCGAGATGAGGAGGGGGGTGAGTTGGGATGGCCCGGAGATGGGGGAGGGGGGGTGAGTTGGATGGCTCGGAGATGAGGAGGGGGGGTGAGTTGGATGGCTCAGAGATGAGGAGAGGGGTTGGAGCCGCGTGGCCCGGAGATGAGGAGAGGGGTTGGAGCCGCGTGGCCCGGAGATGAGGAGGAGGGGGGCGAGCCGCGTGGCCCGGAGATGGGGAGGGGGGGCGAGCCGCGTGGCCCGGAGATGGGGGGGGGGGCGAGCCGCGTGGCCCGGAGATGGGGAGGGGGGCGAGCCACGTGGCCCGGAGATGGGGAGGGGGGCGAGCCGCGTGGCCCGGAGATGGGGAGGGGGGCGAGCCGCGAGGCCCGGAGATGGGGAGGGGGGCGAGCCGCGTGGCCCGGAGATGGGGAGGGGGGGCGAGCCGCGTGGCCCGGAGATGGGGAGGGGGGCGAGCCGCGTGGCCCGGAGATGGGGAGGGGGGCGAGTTGGATGGCCCGGAGATGAGGAGGGGGGTGAGTTAGGATGGCTCGGAGATGAGGAGGGGGGTGAGTTGGATGGCTCGGAGATGAGGAGGGGGGGATTTGGGTTCCCGGGAAAAAGGGAGGGGGGTGGTTGGGGGCCCGGATGAGAGGGGGGGAGTTGGAGGCTCGGAGTGAGGAGGGGGGTATTTGGGAGGGCCCGGAGATGGGGGGGGGGGTGAGTTACCCGAAGAGGGGGGGGGGTGAGTGGGGGGCCGAATAGGAGGGGGGGTTGGGGGCCGAATAGGGGGGGGGTGTTTTGGAGGGCCGGGAGATGAGGGGGGGGGGTGATTGGATGGCCAGATGAGGGGGGGGTGATTGGGATGGCTGGGAATGAGGGGGGGGGTGAGTTGGAGGCCCCGGAGATGGGGAGGGGGGATTTGGATGGCCCCGGAGATGAGAGGGGGTTGGGTTCCCCCGAATAGGGGGGGGGGATTGGGGAGGCCCGAATGAGGGGGGGGGGAATCCCCGGGTTGGGGGGGGGGGTTTTGGACCCGAGATGGGGAGGGGGGAGGGGTGGCCCAATAGGGGGGGGGGATTGGAGCCCCCAAAT
>CM053037.1:202570848-202597560 GCA_028564925.1 Lithobates sylvaticus | reverse complement strand
ATGTGTGGTTTAATCACCGTTTTCATATGTGGGCGGGCTTACGTATGCGTTCACTTCTGCGTACGAGCTCACGGGGACAGGGGCGCTTTTTTTTAATTTGTTTTTTTTTCTTTTTTAGTTTTTTAATCAATTTTTATTTATTTTTGGCTTCCCAGCCTAGAGGTGAGATGTGGGGGTCTTATTGACCCCCCCCCCCCATATCTCACTGTAAATAGGTCCGACCATGTAATATTCCTATTACAAGGGATGTTAACATTCCTTCTAATAGGAATAAAAGTAATCAAATTTTTTTTTTTTTTTTACTTTTATTCCTATTACAAGGAATGTAAACATCCCTTGTAATAGGAATATTACACGATCGGACCCATTTACAGTGAGATCTGGGGGGGTCAATAAGACCTCACATCTCACCTCCTAGGCTGGGAAGCCTAAAATAAAAAAACGATCACCGCTTCCCAGCCGCGGCGCCGTTATTTGAATGCAGAGGCCGGGCGTGACGTCATAACATCGCGCCCGGCCTCCGAACGATCATGGAGACTCCGGCGATCATCTGGTCCGCCTGAAATCTCTACGGTCATCAACCGGGGGCCGTCGGATCCCGAGTCCGACTCACCGATAGAAGCGGTGAGTCGGAAGAAGCACCGGAGGGCGGCGGGAGGGGGGGGGAACGTCCCCTCCCGCTGCCCGTAAGAACGGTCAAGAGGCGGAACAGCCGCTATGATCATTCTTATGGTGCAGGGAATCGCCGGCTGAAAACGGCAATATCTGAATGTTGTCTGTAGCTGTACCCGTCATTCAGATATACCCCCCCCTGAAGTCAACGGTCATATGACGGCCTACGGATGTCAAGTGGTAACTGTCCCATCCCACCCATTATCACCGTCCCAGCCCTTGCAGCCCTTTCCATCTGTGCAGGGAGCTGAGTCTCCACCTCCTCGTGAACATTGGGGGGTCTATAACAAACTCCAATGATTAACTTAGAATTACGCACATCTACCCTGTTTCCCCGAAAATAAGACCTAGCGTGATTGTCGGGGGCTGCAATATAAGCCCTACACCCCAAATAAGCCCTAGTTAAAGTCCTTGTAGGTCTTATTTTCAGGGTAGGGCTTATTTTTAGGGAAACAGGGTAGGGCTTATTTGGGGGTGGGGCTTATATTGCAGCCATCACCGACAATCACTCTAGGTCTTATTTTCGGGAAACAGGTTATATGCAGTTCCACCCATAATGCTTCAGACTCATCACACGCTCCATCAACTTGCACCGGCTGACGATAGTGTGTTGTAATGGCGGTGAGGACACAATGGAGTTTCTCCCATCCTCCTCCTCCGGGTCGGTAATGATGATAAACTCCTGAATTACATAATAATACAGACAGGCTGAGTTTTCCGGGATGAGTGACATGATATATTGTTATCATCTGATTTATGCGGCTTCCAGAGACGTCACCCAGGATGAGAATATCGAGTGCCAAACGCATCAAAACAATCGCTCTCCCCGCCCACAACTCCACCCACCCACTCAGCTGGTACAGCGAGCCTCCCAAAATTATTATATAGATGGCCCCTCCCTGGGTGAATGTACCCCCAGGGTAGTGTGTGTGTGTGTGTGCCCCCCCCCCCCCAGGCAAATGTACCCCTGGGGTAATGTGTGCTCCTCCTCCCCTCTGGGGGGGGAATGTGAGCACTAATCTGCATGCTTTGACCCCCCCCCCCCCCCCCTGGGTAGAAGTTTCTCTGCCAACCACAAGTCCATTTCCCCCCCTCAGAGCACAAATCTTTGCCCCTTCCCCCATAAAACAAAATCACCCCTCCCCAGCACAAATCCTCTACCCCTAAAATTTCCCCTCCTATCACACATCACCCCCCCCCCCCCCACCTCAGTGCCTAGGGCAGCTTCCCCTCCTGCCCAACCCTTGGACCAACCCTAATGTAAGTTGGAGTCTAGAGGGGCCAATTTGTAAAATTGGTAAGATTTGGGCACAGATTAAGTGTGGACCATGGGTGGTATTTTTTTTTTTTTTTTTTTTTGGGGGGGGGTGTTCACATGTCCCCCGGTGTGGGATTGGGGGGGGGGCACATGTCCCCCGGTGTGAGGATTGGGGGGGGGGGGAAGCACATGTCCCCCGGTGTGAGGATTGGGGGGGGGGGGGGAGGCACACATGTCCCCCGGTGTGAGGATTGGGGGGGGGAGCACACATGTCCCCCGGTGTGAGGATTGGGGGGGGGGAGGGTGTGTGAGGATTGGGGGGGGGGGGCAGCACACATGTCCCCCCCCCGGTGTGAGGATTGGGGGGGGGGCACACATGTCCCCCGGTGTGAGGATTGGGGGGGGGGAGCACACATGTCCCCCGGTGTGAGGATTGGGGGGGGGGGAGCACACATGGTGTGAGGATTGGGGGGGGGGGAGCACACATGTCCCCCGTGTGAGGATTGGGGGGGGGAGCACACATGTCCCCCGGTGTGAGGATTGGGGGGGGGGAGCACACAGTCCCCCGGTGTGAGGATTGGGGGGCACACATGTCCCCCGGGGGGGATTGGGGGCACACATGTCCCCCGGTGTGAGGATTGGGGGGGGGGGTAGCACACATGTCCCCCGGTGTGAGGATTGGGGGGGGGGAGCACACATGTCCCCCGGTGTGAGGATTGGGGGGGGGGAGCACACATGTCCCCCGGTGTGAGGATTGGGGGGGGGAGCACACATGTCCCCCGGTGTGAGGATTGGGGGGGGGAGCACACATGTCCCCCCGGTGTGAGGATTGGGGGGGGGCACACATGTCCCCCGGTGTGAGGATTGGGGGGGGGAGCACACATGTCCCCCGGTGTGAGGATTGGGGGGGGGAGAGCACACATGTCCCCCGGCGTGAGGATTGGGGGGGAGCACATGTCCCCGGTGTGAGGATTGGGGGGGGGGAGAGCACAGATGTCCCCCGGTGTGAGGATTGGGGGGGGGGGGGAGCACACATGTCCCCCGGTGTGGGGGGGGAGGATTGGGGGGGGGAGCACACATGTCCCCCGGTGTGAGGATTGGGGGGGGGGAGCACACATGTCCCCCGTGTGAGGATTGGGGGGGGGGGAGCACACATGTCCCCCGGTGTGAGGATTGGGGGGGGGGCACACATGTCCCCCGGTGTGAGGATTGGGGGGGGAGCACACATGTCCCCCGGTGTGAGGATTGGGGGGGGGGCACACATGTCCCCCGGTGTGAGGATTGGGGGGGGGGGGCACACATGTCCCCCGGTGTGAGGATTGGGGGGGGGGAGCACACATGTCCCCCGGTGTGAGGATTGGGGGGGGGGGAGCACACATGGGTGTGAGGATTGGGGGGGGGAGCACACATGTCCCCCGGTGTGAGGATTGGGGGGGGGGAGCACACATGTCCCCCGGTGTGAGGATTGGGGGGGGGAGCACACATGTCCCCCGGTGTGAGGATTGGGGGGGGGGAGCACACATGTCCCCCGGTGTGAGGATTGGGGGGGAGAGCTTACATGTCCCCGGTGTGAGGATTGGGGGGGGGGAGAGCACAGATGTCCCCGGCGTGAGGATTGGGGGGGCACACATGTCCCCCGGTGTGAGGATTGGGGGGGCACATGTCCCCCGGTGTGAGGATTGGGGGGGCACATGTCCCCCGGTGTGAGGATTGGGGGGGCACATGTCCCCCGGTGTGAGGATTGGGGGGGGGGGGGAGCACACATGTCCCCCCCGGTGTGAGGATTGGGGGGGGGGAGCACACATGTCCCCCAGTGTGAGGATTGGGGGGGGGAGCACACATGTCCCCAGTGTGAGGATTGGGGGGGCACATGTCCCCAGTGTGAGGATTGGGGGGGCACATGTCCCCCGGGTGTGAGGATTGGGGGGGCACATGTCCCCGGTGTGAGGATTGGGGGGGGTTTTGGGGGGGCACATGTCCCCGGTGGGAGGATTGGGGGGGCACATGTCCCCGGTGTGAGGATTGGGGGGGCACATGTCCCCGGTGTGAGGATTGGGGGGGCACATGTCCCCGGTGTGAGGATTGGGGGGGGGGCACACGTCCCCGGTGTGAGGATTGGGGGGGGGGAGCACACATGTCCCCCGGTGTGAGGATTGGGGGGGGGGCACATGTCCCCGGTGTGAGGATGGGGGGGGGGGGGGGGGGGGGGGGGGGGGGGGGGGGGGGGGGTGGGTTGGGGGGGGTGGGAAGCTCTGGACAGGTAGTGGTATTCCGTGCTCCATACAATGTGTACATTTAGTATTCTATACTGTAACCAATTAACATTCCTGAGGCCCCTCATCAATATTCACCAATTAGAACGGCCGGAGTGATTTTGCTGCTAATAGGCCATGAAATGAGTCGGGTAACCTGACAATCGCTCCGCGATCCCCACCGACCGTTCCGAGGGCTGATGGCGTTCCTGTAATTAGCAGTCAGGCTCCATTTGCTGCCATAGAGAATGTTTTATGGCCCATTAGTATAAAGAGGTTTTCTACTTCAATATATTATTCAAAGCTGAAGTTTAATCTGCTTACACTCGTCTTTTCATCATTCCATCCCCCCCCCTCCTCCTCCTTCTCAACATGATAATGTTGTTTTTAAATAAAACCTTTTTTATTTTTTTTTGATTTTCATTACATACTTTTATTTCAGACTCCAAGGATGTCATTACTGGGTCCCTGTGCTTGTCTATGCATTGCAGGCAAATCGTGGCTGGTGGGAGGGGCCAGCAGGGGGGCTGTGTATAGCCTGCTGAAAACTCCACAGTGCCATCAAACCATTGGCCCTGATCCAAGTAGTGGGCTGGCTCTGAGGAGGAGTTAGGCAAATGATTAAAATGCGTGGATGTTAATTTTAGGGGGAGTGGGCGGTCCTAGGCAGGCTGAATTCGCAGGTCAGCATTTTTATGTTAAGTTAAAATTAAAAAATTTTAGTTTTAAACTGTACAATACATTGTAACAATGCGCAACCCCCCCCCCCCACAAATCGGCAGATTCCCAGCTCGGTGGTACCCTAGTTCAGCAGCCCCCCCAGCTTTGCTGATCCTCCTCCCCTCTCTCCAGTCACTCACCTCCCAACTATTCTGCACACACACACCAGAAGTGGCTGCTTAGGACGTCTTTCCGGTTCGTTTGTTGGTTTACCAGTGCATCCTGGGATATCTCATACATCCTATTACAGGGGTGAGCAACCTGGGGCCCTCCAGCTGTTGCAGAACTACAAGTCCCATCATGCCTCTGGGAGTAATTGTAACTGCCAGCCTTGCAATGCCTCATGGGAAATGTAGTTCTCCAACAGCTGGAGGTCCCCCAGGTTGCCCCCCCCCGACCTAATACCTCCAAAGCTAACGCTGAATAAAAGCCTCTCAAAAGCTTCAGGTGTTGTACGCGAGCGTTACCCTAGACTTCTAGGGAGGCTTTGGAGAAGCACCAAGAATGTGACATGGGGGAGCTTTTTTTTTTATTATTATTATTATTATTATTATTATTATTATTATTAAAGCAAACGCAACATGTGACCCGGACTGCAAGGGACCATTTTATTTAGTGGGAGGAGCTTTGATTGACATTCAGAGTGCTCTAAAAAAAAAAAAAGTGTGTCCGATGCCAAATTCTGAAGAAAAGTGCAAACAAGCCCGACCTGTTCTGGGGACGCCCAAAACTGAGTTTATTTTTATTTTTTTTTATATATTTATATTTTATTTTTTTAAGTGTTTTTTGTTTGCTTTTTTCTTTCTAGGTCTATAGGACCCTCCAGTACGCGTTTCGTCCCCCTCCTTGGACCTCAGAATATAGAAGATGGGACCACAGAAGGAAAGAACTTTTTTTTACATTCAGACCGTAACGGATTCTGAGATACCGCCCTACCTCAGCTGAGGCTCCACCCCCCACCAGGTGGAACGGCAGCCAGACTTTCAAAATTTTTTTTTTTTCTTTTATATACTATGTACAGACGCTATTTATACGTGAACATGCACAGGATATCCCGTTTTATATATGAAGTGTTAACAAGGTTTCATTTTGCCCTTTATTTTTTTTTATTCCCTTTTTTTTTTTTTTTTGCCCCATATTTTATTTTTATATTTTGGGTTGGTGATGTATTTTAAATTTAGTGAAGAAAACTTGAAGGAACTCTGTGAAGCAAAAAAATAAATAAAAATTCCAACCTTTCCCATATTCAGAGAGGAATTTTAATATTTCCGAAGGGAAAAGTTACTTTTTTTTTTTTTTTTTTATTTATTTTTTTCCCCCAGCATTTTAAAGTCAAAAGGACTCGCAAGAAAGAAGACGACTTTTCCATTCTCTCGGGATTTTCCTTCCTCACTCTCTCACATTGCAATAAATATTGATTTATTATACATTGTAGCCTTGTAGTGCATTACAATCAGGGGGGGGGTTGAAATAGAAACTGCTCTACTTACTAGTTTTAAGTACGGTGTTTTCTTCTTCTTTTTTTTTTTTTTTTTTATTTATTTTTTTTCCCATTTCAGATTTATTTGTTTTATTGCAATCTGTGTTTTTCCCTTCACTTCCTGTCCCATATTCACAACAGGAAGTGAGAGAGAAAATCCCCAGTTGCCACCAGATCAGGTGTCTCCATTACAAGAGCTCCCCTCAATTACTTTTTTGGTGACAACTTGGAGTATGTTACCCTAAGTAATTTTTTTTTTATTTTTTTTTTTATTTTTTTTTTTGTGTTCACGCATGTGTATTTTATTGATGACAGTCTCTATCATTTTCATATACATCTTCCATCTGAAGTATCTGGTTGATCCTGTCAGTCGCCTTTCTTCCTTGTCCTAAACTGATTTCATAAAGAATAGGAGCTGAGCTGTGGTTAGTTTTCATCCTTCGGCTAGCCATTCGGAGGTACAGGACACTGTGCAGACACTCAGCATTCCTGTGAGTAGTATGTTAGGCCGCCACGCCTCGACCAATCGCAGCCTGCCTGTGTGACACACCCCCACCACGTAAGCACAGCCTGCCTGTGCGACACGCCCCCCCACCACGTAAGCACAGCCTGCCTGTGCGACACGCCCCCCCCCCCCCCACGTAAGCACAACCTGCCTTTGGGACACGCCCCCCTGCTCAAGCACAGCCTGAATGGGATACAGGCACACTATAAGTCTGCACGGTGTCCTGTAACCCCACCCCCACTATAGGGAAGAGGAGCACCATGGTCACATGACAGAACTTTTCAACATTGTAAATAATTAGATATGTGCTCTGCTGAAAAATGTATTTGTTTTTTGTCTTGTTTTTTTCGTGTCATTCGTTATGATCAAAACTGGTTATTTTGTAAAAAAATTTGAAATTCAAAAATAAGAACGAGAATTTGAAAATCCGAATTGACTAATTAAATCCTAGGTGTTGGACTTTCCTTTCAAATGTGTCTGTTAGTGAAAGTAACGAATATGATTTTATCCGAAGTTACGAATGCCGCATCTAAACAAATGTAATGTAACAAATTAATAAAGTTTTTTTTTTTTTTTTTTATTTTATTAATTTGTTACTTTCTATATTTTTTTTTTTTTTTTGATACGGCATTCGTAACTTCAGATAAAATCGTATTCACTAACAGCCAAATTTGAAAGGAAATTCCAATCCCTATAGTTTATTTTATTTTTTATTTTATTTTTTTTTGGGATTTTCGTCTCTTATTTTCGGATATCTGGCTTTTCGTCCTTTTTGAATTATTAGTCTTCGGAAAAATTTTGTTAAATGGGTTTTTCGCTAATTCTAATGATTCCGAATTAACTAATTTGTTGAATTTCGTCAAAACAAATTCGCACCAAAATGAGTTGCATATGTCTATAAACTAGATCACTTCTGAAACGAAGTAAAAGCAGTTTCTGGGACCTTGTTTGGGGGGGGGGGGGGGGGGCCCTTCATTAAAGGAAAGATCTATATGGGGGGGGGGGGGGAATTGAATTAAAATGAATGGAGGTCCAATTAGTAAAATTTTCTCCCAGCAAATGTCCGATTTGCATATTTGTGCGATGACTGATCCTTCCCATCGCAGCCCCTCTAAATTTCACAATCCCACTCTTACATCTGTGCCCTCAGTTACCCCTTCACATTACAGCCCCCCCCCCCGCTTCACATCAACGTCGCTCTCCCCCCCCCCCCCCCCTTTTACGTCGCTCTCCCCCCCCTTTTACGTCGCTCTCCCCCCCCCCCCTTTTACGTCGCTCTCCCCCCCCCCCGCCCCCCCCCCCTTTACGTCGCTCTCCCCCCCCCCCCCCCCTTTTACGTCGCTCTCCCCCCCCCCCCTTTTACGTCGCTCTCCCCCCCCCCCTTTTACGTCGCTCTCCCCCCCCCCTTTTACGTCGCTCTCCCCCCCCCCTTTTACGTCGCTCTCCTCCCCCCCTTTTACGTCGCTCCCCCCCCCCCCTTTTTACGTCGCTCTCCCCCCCCCCTTTTACGTCGCTCTTCCCCCCCCCCCTCCCTTTTACGTCGCTCTCCCCCCCCCCCTTTTACGTCGCTCTCCCCCCCTCCCTTTTACGTCGCTCTCCCCCCCTCCCTTTTACGTCACTCTCCCCCCTCCCTTTTACGTCGCTCTCCCCCCCCCCCCTTTATAGTCAAATATGTGTTTATTGAAGTTTAACAGGATACATCGTATATGTAACATCAAATTGTCAACAGTGAGTATCATTTGGCATGAGGTATATTCAAACAGCATAAAATAAACGGCCCCTGGTCCCAGGGGTGTAATATTATCTAAAGCCAACAATACATGCCATATTAACTGTAGGGGCACCCGTCTAGGGTTGAGCCCTGAGGGGTGGTTGACATCGGTCTTCAAAGAAATAAGGTAACAAGGTTAGGGGGGTAGAGAGGGAGCAGAGTAGATATGGGGGGGGAGGGGGGAGAGGTAAGAGAGAGAGAAAAGGAGGGGGGGGGGGGGGGGGGGGGGGCGGGCCCGGGCGGGTCCCAGCACAGCACGTTCAATCAGGTTGGCTGGGCTGATGCTCAGCCCACTCCCTGTGGTGATATTAGTTTTTTCAGAGAATCCGATGAGGAGAACTCGATCCATATGAGCCATTGGAGCTTATAGTTTTCGAAGGAATCATTTTCCAAGGCTAACATTTCCTCCATGCGCATAATGTCATTGACGGTGGAAACCCATAGAGATAGGGGGGGGCTGGTGGTGGTCTTCCAGAACATGGGGATTATTTGTCTAGCGGCTGAGAGGAAGAAGCGCAGTAGGGAGCGTTTTTGTGATGGTATAGAGCCTGGGAGCATAGATAGGAGGGCAATTTCAGGGGATGGAGAAAGAGGTTTGTCATACAGATTGCTATATACTGAAAAAACCTGTGTCCACAGGGGGCGCACAAGTTGACACTCCCACCATATGTGTAAGTAACTGCCATCAGCCGAGCCGCACCTCCAGCATGTGGGAGGCACGGATGGGAAGATGTTGTGCAGTGTTTGAGGGTCCCTATACCATCTTGCTAACAGCTTGAAATTTTTCTCTTGATTGTAACATGACGTTGAGGTCTTGTGCGTAAAATAAAATGACTTCAGCCAGTCGGTGTCGGTAAATTCCTTTCCCAGGTCCCTGGACCACCTCCTGGTGTAAGATGGAGGATGTTTGTGTAGGAGGGTATGTTGTAGTGTGTACATAGCGGAGAGCGAGTGTTGTGGAGGTTCGGAGAGAGAGCACAGCTGTTCGAATTCTGTGAGAGGTCTGTGTATCTGAGAGGAGGAGAAGAGAGATGAACAGAATGATGTGATCCTTATGGCTGTGAGCCAATTACCCCGACCCCCCGGTAGAACCGGTTTGCCAGAGGTGGTGTCTACAAATGACCTCGCCACTGGCCACTCAGTGCGGAGATAGGGGCCTATTGTGAGTGATCCTTCTCCCTGAGGTACATCTGGGTGGTCGAATAGCGGAGTAAGGGGTGAGGGTTCCGAGGACAGTAGGGGCTGCATCCCTTTCTTATACCACAGATGTAAGGCGGCAGCTGTTAGCGGGGACGTTGAGAATAGGTGTATAGATTGCCCGTGTCCCCACAACAAAGCTCGAAGATCGTGGGGAGATAGGTCCTGTTCTACCATAGTGGATGCTTTATTGAGGGGGCGTGGGAACCATTCAGTGATTCTGGCCAGGAGAGCTGCTTTGTGGTATAGCTCAAAGTCAGGAAGACCCGCACCTCCTTGGGTTTTGGGGTATGTGAGAAGTGTGTGTTTGATGCGGGGCATACCTTGGTGCCACACAAATCGAATGGACATAGAACGTAGGAGATTGAAGAAGCGTTTTGGGACTGAGATGGGCACTGTTTGGAAGATATAGAGTAGTTTGGGGAGTGTGTCCATTTTTAAAGTGTTTATGCGTCCGAACCATGGCAAGGGAGTAGTGTTCCAGTCATCTAAGTCTTTACGTAAACGGGTCACCAGGGGCAGATAATTTAGGGCATACAGTTCCGATAGATCGGCCGGTATCTGTATTCCCAAGTAAGATATACTCCTGGCACTCCATTGGAAGGGAAAATTGGCTTGTACCTGGGTTAGAGTATGCGTGGGGAGGGAAATATTAAGGGCTTCCGTTTTGGCTATATTTAGTTTAAAGTCGCTGAACTTCCCGAATCGATTGAATTCCAGTAACAGTGAGGGTAAGGATGTGTGTGGTTGTTGTACGTAGACCAACAGGTCATCCGCGTAAAGAGATAGTTTGTATTCTGCGGAGGGTGTCTGTATGCCCAGGATGGAAGTGTTGCCTCGTATTGCCTGTGCTAGGTGTTCTATTACTATGGCAAATAGCAGCGGAGATAGAGGGCATCCCTGCCGCGTGCCATTTGAGATCTGGAACGGTGTGGATGAAGTGCCATTGACTAAGACCGAAGCGGAGGGATTAGAATATAGTGCCATTACTTTGGACACGAATGTAGGTCCAAGACCTATTTGTTCTAGAGATAGGCGTAAGAAGTCCCAATTTACTCGGTCAAAGGCCTTCTCCGCATCGAACGAGAGTAGGCAAGCCTTTAAGTTGTGTTTCCTTATGTAGGAGATGAGGTGGATGGTCTTCGTGGTGTTGTCCCTGGCCTCGCGTCCAGGGACAAAACCTACCTGGTCTCTATGTATAATGGTGGGCAGATAGGGGGAGAGGCGGGTCGCCAAGACCTTGGCATAGAGTTTGATGTCAATATTGAGAAGAGAAATCGGTCTATAGCTCCCGCATTGTGAAGGGTCTTTACCGGGTTTCGGTATAACTGATATATTAGCGGGTAGTAGGTTGTGTGAGGGTGGGTGTGCGTTATCGATAGCATTAAACGTCGAGGCTAATAGTGGGCAGAGTGAGGGGGCGAACGCTTTATAAAACCTGGGGGAAAAGCCATCAGGGCCTGGGCATTTTCCTGATTTTAAGCCCTTAGCGGCTAGAATAAATTCCGCCGTTGTTAGTGGTTCTTCTAGGGCAGATGTGTGCTCGGGGTCAATTTGTGGCAGGGCAGTCTCCCTTATATAGTCCGTCATTTCAGTTAAGCGTGTACGCCGCCCGCTGTCAGATTCTGTTTGGGGGCGCAGGTTGTATAGGTCAGCGTAATAAGATTTAAAGGCCTCTGATATGCCTTGGGGGTTATGTATCTTCCGTTGGTCAGGTGTGCAGATGTAGGGTATCGGTTTACGTGGGGGCCTGGGGTGTAGGACCCTGGCTAGATGCTGTCCGCATTTGTTCCCGAAAGCGTAGTGATAGTTGCGGCCCTTGTCTCTGGCTATGAGGGAATGTGCGTCTAATAGGCTGAGGAGTTCTCTGCGGGCATTAGATAAGTCTACGTAAGTCACCGGGTTTGAGTCTTTCTTGTGCAATGCTTCAAGCGATTTTATTGTCGCTAGTAGCCGGGATATTTCCGCGGTCCGTGCTTTTTTAAGGCGGGAACCATGTTGGATGAAGACACCTCTCAGTACACACTTCAGGGCCTCCCATTTGGTCAGGGGGTTAGTGTCATCAGAGCGATGGACCTCAATAAAGTCCTGGATCGCCTGTTTAATGGCTGCAACACATGGAGTGTCTTTTAATAAGTTGTCATTCAATCTCCACGATGTCCGGTCTCGGGATAACCGTGGAGGGGCCAGGCTGAGGTGTACTGGGGCGTGATCAGACCATAGTATGTTCCCTAGGGAAACCTTCAGCGGTGTGTCTAGTAGGGCTTGGGAGATTAAAAAGTAGTCTATACGACTATATGAGTTGTGTGCTACAGAATAACAGCTGTAATCTCTCTCGAACGGGTGTTGCACCCGCCACACATCCACAAGTTGTGCGGAGTGCAGGAGTGTCTTTATCTGTGTGAGTGCATTGTGAGATAAGGTTGACTTACCCGAGGAGGAGTCCAGGGCCGGAGAAAGGGTTACATTCAGATCACCACCTAATATAAAGCACGGACCTCCAAATGAGAGTAGCTTACCAACCACCTTAGAGAGAAAGGACGCCTGGTCCTGATTGGGTCCATAGACATTAGCCACTGTGAAGATAGAAGAATTACATTTTAGTTTGAGAAATATGTACCGTCCTAACGGGTCAATAAGGGAGTCCAGTATTTCTGGGTGGAATGACTTGTGGAAAGCTATTGAAACCCCTTTGGATTTCGATAGTGGGTTCGTGCTATGGAACCACTGGTGGTAGTAGGGGTTTTTAAGCTTTGGGATCGCTGATTCCCGGAAGTGTGTTTCCTGCAACAGCAAAATTTTGGTCTTGGCCTTATGGAAGTGGTATAACACCTGGCTTCTCTTTTCTGGAGTATTAAAGCCTCTGCAGTTATAGGAGGCTAGGGTTACGTTATCAGGTGACATCATCACAGAGGTATAAGAGGGGTGTGTGATTATGGATCCTTACCTGTGCCGGTATTGGGGTCCGCCCGGACCAAACCCCGGGGGGGTTAGGGGGGGTAGCTTGGGGTGAGAGAAGAGGAGAGGGAATAGGGGGGGAGAGAAGGAGAGGGGGAGACATCAGGCCACAGTGTGGCAGCAATAAACAAGCAAGGAAAATATATAGTAAAACGACAATCTTCTGTATCAAACTAATTCTCAAAAAGAGAGACGTAGTGCACTAATCGGCACTCGTGGTCCTAGTGGGGGGTAACTGTGGAAAGCGCATGGAGTGCTTCCCGGCCCCCTACACCCTGGGGGTGCCAAAACAGAGGTTTACTAAGGATAACCGATAACATTGTTCACAAAGCTTATAAAACATGGGCTAGGTCAGGCCCCGGGGCCTGGTCCAAATAATGAAAAAATAAAAAATAAAAAAAATTAAAAAGATATAGGGGGTAAAAAAAATAATGATGGTGGGAAACAAAGTGCAAAAAACGGGGAAAAATAGAGTCAGTGGCAGGACCGACTGACTTGGCGTAGTATAATGTACTCTTGTAGTATCCTTGATCACCCAAGGGAAGTAGGTAACACTGCCCGTGTAAGTGCAATTCGAGGTGGTTCACATTAGCTGCGTCTGGTCTAGCCTTCTGTCCGCGCAGTGGTGTGTTATATGTCGGCAGTCTTAGGTTGGCATTAGAGCGGAGTCTGGCCTGGGAGCTCTTTGTGTCCAGCAGGATGGGCCTCCTGTGGGATCAAATGAGGCGAAACAGCATATCCGAAAGTTCAGATGTTGGGGGATACAAGGTACACAGGTGTTGTGTACCCCCACCTCAGTAAATAACTGGCAGTTAGCGTGTGCCAGTCATAGTGGTGTGAGGGGGGGCCCGCAGGCTGGATCAATAAGTTGTGACAGCGTCCATCTTTTTGGTTTCAATCATCAGGGGGTCCGTGTGGGGAGCTTCTTTGGCGTTTGTGTTTGCCACCCTTCAGCCATTGAGGTTGGAATGGAAGGCCAGGGGTCGTGGGTTGTATAGGCCAGTCAGGCAGGGCTATTTGGGGTAGTTCCAGTGTGCTTAGGAACCTGGGGAGGTCACCCAGTGTGCGAAACAGTGCGGTCTTCCCCTCATGGCGGACTCGGAGTTGGAAGGGGAACCTCCATTGATATTTGATTTGTTTCTCTTGGAGGACTGCAGTGATGGGCTTGAGGGCCCGGCGCATAGCCAGGGTCTGGCGTGAGAGGTCTGGCAGGAGCATAACTGGAACATCATTTAAACGGATAGAGTCCTGTGTACTGGCAGCTCTCATAATCTCCTCCTTGACCTTGTAATAATGGACCCTGCAGAGCGTGTCCCTGACAAAAGAGGAGTCAGTGTTTCTGGGGCCAGAGGTCCTGTGGACCCTGTCTAGCTCTATGTGGGCGTCTTTGGGCTTCTGCAGTAGCTGGTTAAAGATGGCGGTCACTGCCCCAGCTAAGTCCTTGGGCTCCACTGACTCAGGAATACCACGTATTCTGACATTGTTCCTTCTATTACGGTTCTCAATGTCGTCCTGATGGTACATGAGCTGCTGTATCATAACTGTGTGGGAGTTTAGGGTCTCCTCATGTGTCTGTAGGGTGGTACAGATGCCATCTGTAGTGTCTTCTATGTCTTCCATGCGTGCCCCCAGGTCCCTCTTAAGGTCAGCTATCTCCCTTTTATAGCTCTTCTCCATGCGGGAGACACAGTGCTCAAAGTCATGTTTAGTGGGTAGAGAGCGCAAATAAGCATGCATGGAGCGCATCTGAGATTCCATGTCCCATCCATCCCCTGAGCACAGCGATGCCTGGGAGAGACTGTGTGGGCTGTGAGGGTTGTATAGGGGGGGTTCTAAGTCCGCTAGGGAGGCTGAGCGGCCCCTGCTGTGTACCTGTATGGCGTCCGCTGGCTCAGAGCGGGCTGGTGAGGTGGACGCCGGCGCCATCTTGGAAGGCTTCTGGTTCATGAAGGCCGCGGACGAGCGGGTCACAAAGCGGCCGATGTCCCCCTGGTTTCGATCGCTGCTGGGCTTGGACTGGTCCCGAGGCTTCCCCTTCCCCATCGGAGCAGTTTGGGGTATGTATCGTCACCGGATCAGCGGTTAAATCCCCGAGGGTGTCGTGAGGACCGGGAGCAGCCGCGAAGTGCGTCCTACAGCTCCATGCGCTTCCCCCCCCCCTTTAACGTCGCTCTCCCCCCCCCCCTTTAACGTCGCTCTCCCCCCCCCCCCCGTCGCTCTCCCCCCCCCCTTTAACGTCGCTCTCCCCCCCCCTTTAACGTCGCTCTCCCCCCCCCCCTTTAACGTCGCTCTCCCCCCCCCCCTTTAACGTCGCTCTCCCCCCCCCCCCGTCCCCCCCCCCCTTTTACGTCGCTCTCCCCCCCCCTGCCGGCTCCCCCCCCCCCATTTTACGTCGCTCTCCCCCCCCCCCCTTTTCGTCGCTCTCTACCGCTCTCCCCCCCCCCCCTTTTTCGCTCTCCCCCCCCCCCCTTTTACGTCGCTCTCCCCCCCCCCTTTTACGTCGCTCTCCCCCCCCCCCGCTCTCCCCCCCCCCTTTACGTCGCGTAAAATAATAATAAACGGAAGGACTACGGGTCTGGATAGGACAGTGATTTGAGCCGGATCTGGATCATGGTATGCTATTTAGTGCTGACTGATCTATATAGAGTAATTGGGACCTCCTTCCTCTGCCCGGTGCCCCCTCTAGTGATATAAAGATCTATATAGATGTAGCACTGACGCCCGAACGAGCTGCTGGTTTGATTTGGGCCTGCACTCTACCAATAAACCCCACTAACTTGGCTCAATTCCCTTGGCACAGCTGTGGTGCAATATAATATAATGCAAGGTACCTGTATTGTAACCTCAGGATCCACTGGCTCCACCTGCTGGGGGAAAACAGTACGCCACACAACTGGATACTTAACCACAGATATTTTACTGTCAAAATATTTAAAGAGGTGATTACAGTAATTGTGCTGTCATCCCAACATAGGACGAAAGCAAAATGTATTTCAATATAAACAATATGTATGTATATACCCGGGAGCTCCCCCTACTTTATAAGCTATGTGTGAGATCTTACTTGAAGTACTTTGGTCTTTGATCTTCTTGTCTTCGCTAGCTAACGTAATTCCTTGTGATTTTGTAATCCACAGGTTAAAGTGAGTTAAGTTGAGGCATAGGTGCTCTGGGTGTAACTGTAGTAATTATATTACAAGGCTTGGGATGTCAGAGTAAATAGGCCTCAAGCCTGTTCAGAGTCAGTTGCTCTGCTCCTCCTTTTTTTTTTCCCCCCCCCCCCTTTTGGTCCCCCCCCCCTTTTTTTTTTCCCCCCCCCCTTTTTTAGGTTTTTTCCCCCCTTTTTTTCCCCCCCCCCCCCCCCTTTTCCCCCTTTTCCCCCCCCCCCCCCCCCCCCGGGGGGGGCCCCCCCCCCTTTTTTTCCCCCAAAAATTTGGGGGGCCTTTTTTAAAAAATTTTGGGGAAAATTTTTTTTTGGCCCCTTTTTTTCCCCCCCCCCCCCCCCCCCTTTTGGGGGGTTTTTAAAAAAACCCCCCCCCCCCCCCACTTTTTTATTAAAAAAATTAAAAAAAAAAAAAAAAAAAAAAAAAAAAAAAAAAAAAAAAAAAAAAAAAAAAAAAAAAAAAAAAAAAAAAAAAAAAATAAAAAAAAAAAAAAAAAAAAAAAAAAAAAAAAAAAAAAAAAAAAAATTTTTTAAAAAAAAAAAAAAAAAAAAAAAAAAAAAAAAAAAAAAAAAAAAAAAAAAAAAAAAATAAAAAAAAAAAAAATAAAAAATAAAAAAAAAAAAAAAAAAAAAAAAAAAAAAAAAAAAAAAAAAAAAAAAAAAAAAAAAAAAAAAAAAAAAAAAAAAAAAAAAAAAAAAAAAAAAAAAAATTTAAATTTAAAAAAAAAAAAAAAAAAAAAAAAAAAAAAAAAAAAAAAAAAAAAAAAAAAAAAAAAAAAAAAAAAAAAAAAAAAAAAAAAAAAAAAAAAAAAAAAAAAAAATTTTAAAATAAAAAAAAAAAAAAAAAAAAAAAAAAAAAAAAAAAAAAAAAAAAAAAAATTTTAAAAAAAAAAAAAAAAAAAAAAAAAAAAAAAAAAAAAAAAAAATAAAAAAAAAAAAAAAAAAAAAAAAAAAAAAAAAAAAAAAAAAAAAAAAAAAATGGCCGCTCGGTTTTTTTTTTTCCCCCCCCCCGGGGGGGGGGTTTGGGGGGTCACCCCCCTCCCGGGGAAAAAAGGGAACCCCTTATGATCAAAACAGTCATTCCTGTATTAGTCTTTTTTGGGGGTTTTTCTACAAATAATAAAACATTTAAGTTCAATACCAGTATTTTGCCGATAGATGGCGCCAAATACTAAGCCATAGAACATGTCCATAGACTTTGATTATTACATGCAACACACATTAATAAACGAGGATGTCAGCGCTATGTAGAGGAATCAGGACCTCCTTCCTCCCGCTGGTGATCCCTCTAGTGATATAAAGATCTCTATAGAGGAATCAGGACCCCCTTCCTCCGGCCGGTGACCCCTCTAGTGATATAAAGATCTATATAGAGGACTCAGGACCTCCTTCCCTCTGCTGGTGATCCCTCTAGTGGTTTATAAAGATCTATATAGAGGGATCAGGACCCCCTTCCTCCCCTGGTGGTGACCCTTCTAGTGATATAAAGATCTATATAGAGGAAACAGGACCTCCTTCCTCCCGCTGGTGATCCCTCTACTGATATAAAGAACTATATAGAGAATCGGGACCCCCTTCCTCCTGCCGGTGACCCCTCTAGTGATAAAAAGATCTATATTGAGGAATCAGGACCTCCTTCCTCCTGCTGGTGATCCCTCTAGTGATATAAAGATCTATATAGAGGAATCTGGACCTCCTTCCTCCTGCGGTGACCCCTCTAGTGATATAAAGATCTAATAGAGGAATCGGGACCTCCTCCTCCTCCTGGTGACCCTATAGTGATATAAAGATCTATATAGAGGAAACAGGACCTCCTTCCTCCCGCCGGTGATCCCTCTAGTGATATAATATCTATATGAGGAATCAGGACCTCCTTCCCCCTCCTGGTGATCCCTCTAGTGATAAAAAAATCTATATAGAGGAATCAGGACCTCCTTCCCCCTGCTGGTGTTCCCCTCTAGTGATATAAAGATCTATATAGAGGAAACAGGCCCTCCTTCCTCCTGCTGGTGATCCCTCTAGTGATATAAAGATTATATAGAGGAATCAGGACCTCCTTCCCCCTGCTGGTGATCCCCCTAGTGATATAAAGATCTATATAGAGGAAACAGGACCTCCTTCCTCCCGGTGATCCCTCTAGTGATATAAAGATCTATATAGAGGACCCAGGACCTCCTTCCTCCTCCTGGTGATCCCTCTAGTGATAAAAAGATCTATATAGAGGAATCAGGACCTCCTTCCTCCTGCTGGTGACCCCTTTAGTGATATAAAGATTTATATAGAGGAATCAGGACCTCCTTCTTTCTGCTGGTGACCCCTCTAGTTTTATAAAGATCTATATAGAGGAAACAGGACCTCCTTCCCCCTCCTGGTGATCCCTCTAGTGATATAAAGATCTATATAGAGGAATCCGGACCCCCTTCCTCCTCCTGGTGATCCCTTTAGTGATATAAAGATCTATATAGAGGAATCAGGACCTCCTTCCTCCCGCTGGGATCCCCTCTAGTGATATAAAGATCTATATAGTGGAATCAGGACCTCCTTCCCCCTCCCGGTGATCCCTCTAGTTATATAAAAATCTATATAGAGGAATCAGGACCTCCTTCCTCCCGCTGGGGATCCCTCTAGTGATATAAAGATCTTTATAGAGGAATCAGGACCTCCTTCCTCCCCTGGTGATCCCTCTAGTGATTTAAAGATCTATATAGAGGAATCGGGACCCCCTTCCTCCTCCTGGTGATCCCTCTTGTGATCTAAAGATCTATATAGAGGAATCGGGACCTCCTTCCTCCCCTGGTGACCCCTCTAGTGATCTAAAGATCTATATAGAGGAAACGGGACCTCCTTCCTCCTCCCGGTGATCCCTCTAGTGATCTAAAGATCTATATAGAGGAAAACAGGACCTCCTTCCTCCTGCTGGTGACCCCCTCTAGTGATCTAAAGATCTATATAGAGGAATCAGGACCTCCCTTCCCCTGCTGGTGACCCCTCTAGTGATCTAAAGATCTATATAGAGGAAACAGGACCTCCTTCCTCCTGCTGGTGACCCCTCTAGTGATCTAAAGATCTATATAGAGGATCAGGACCTCCTTCCTCCTGCTGGGGACCCCTCTAGTGATCTAAAGATCTATATAGAGGAATCAGGACCTCCTTCCTCCTGCTGGGGACCCCTCTAGTGATCTAAAGATCTATATAGAGGAATTAGGACCTCCTTCCTCCTGCTGGTGATCCCTCTAGTGATATAACTGGAAGCTGACTGACAGGAAAAAAGAGCAAAGCAGTGATCTTCTGCTCTCCTGTTGTCCCATGAAGCAGCAGAACCTCAAAAGTACTGAATCACACTAACTCACAGAATGGGGGGCAAAAGGTTCCAATTAAAAAAAAAAATGTAAAGAGTAACTTAAAAAAAAAAAAAGAAACAATTCATGTAAAATTAAAATAATAGGACTCAATATGGATTACTTCTACGGTAATTAAGGCCTTCTTACTTATTGCACAGTTTTATTATACATTTCTATGTGTAGCATTAGTCTCTCTCCTGAGACGGGCAATACGAGGGGCCTGGAAATGCGCAACCCTGAGAGTCTATAAATACATTATGAAGGTAGTCGCTGATACTTAATGTAATGCAGCTAAAACGTTCTTTTGTATTCAGATTTTATACAGTGACTGAAGAGATTGCTTAGCAGATCCTCTTGAGTGGGAAACGTCTCATCAATGTGGATATTGGTGCTGGATTGCTATGACAGTATTATTTTTTATTGTTAGATTGTTGTTATAGTAGATCTAAGGTCAGATATAGACATTTGTTTTGTTTCTTTCCGAATCAAAATTCGGGCAAAATCTTTTTTTCTGCGATTCATATACATATTACATTTTTTGCCACAAGTTTTTAAAAATGACTTTTTTTTTTTTTTACACAAAGTTGTCACTTTTATTAGATATATTCCACACACTCCACGTGTATATGTGGAATTACACCCCAAAATACATTCTGCTACTTCTCCCGAGTATGGGGATACCACATGTGAAAGACTTTTTGGGAACCTAGCCGCATACGAAGGACCAAAAACCAATGAGCACCTTCAGGCTTTCAAAGGACTTAAGGAGGAAGCAAACCCTGATGAGTTTAAATTCCTCTTTATTCCCCTGCAAAGTAAAAGCCTAATGGGCTAGCATGCATCGCATACTAGCCAATTATGTGGCACTTACCTGCAAACGATGTCCGCGATGTCCCCACTGGTGGAAGCATCCATCTTCGCCCCCTTCCTTCCAGGGCCGTGGACTCCGGCTCTGTGACTGGACTGCTCTGTGACTGGCCCGGAGCTGCATGATGTCAAGCCGAGGCGATCAAATACTACCTAAAGAAAGCTCTATTTGTGGGGAAAAAAGGACATCAATTTTATTTGGGTACAGCGTCGCACGACCGCGCAAATGTCAAAGTAACGCAGTGCCGTATCACTAAAAAGGGCCTGGTCAAGAAAGGGGGGTAAAACCTTCCGGGGCTGAAGTGGTTAAGAGAATGAATAGTTAGGCTCATGTTGATGATTAAAGTGAATTTATACTCTGGAGGGAAAGCAAAGTTTGTTCCCTTCGCTCCTTCTCCTAGTCGGTTAGTTCTCTGGAAGACGAGAGCGCTATCCGCTCCTTCCAGGATAATGTCACCCGCTTCCATGTGACATCCTCGGGGCATTTGTCCCCTCAGACCCCGGCATTGCATTGGATGGGAAAAGAGTCCTCAGCCTTGTAAAATCTTCAACTAGGATCAGCTTAAGGCTACTTTCACACTGAGGCGCTTTACAGGCGCTATAGCACTAAAAATAGCGCGCCTCTCCTATCACTCCAGTGTGGGAGCCCGAGAGCTTTCACACCGGGGCGGTGCGCTTGCGGGACGTTAAAAAAAAAAAGTCCTGCAAGCAGCATCTTTGGGGCGCTTTAGAAACGGTGTATACACCCCTCCTATAGCACCCCTGCCTATTGAAATCAATGGGCAGAGCCACCGAATCGCCTGCAAAGACCCTCAGCAGCGCCGCTTTGCGGACGCTTTCAAACCCTTTATTCGGCCGCTAGCACGGGGTTAAATGCGCCTCGCTGGCGGCCGAAAAGTGCTGCTAAAACTACGGTAAAGCGACACTAAAACTATCGTGGCTTTACCGCCGACGCCCGACCGCCCCAGTGGGAAAGTCTAATGCCCCGTACACACGGTCGGAAATTCCGACCACAAAATCCGTCGGATTTTTTCCGACGGATTTTGTCCGACACTGGTGTTGCATAGACACGGTCGGACAAAGTTGTCGGAAAATCCGATCATCCTGAACGTGGTGACATTTGTTGCGTACGACGGGACTACGTAGAGGCTAGTAGCCAATAGGTTTGGTCTTGTAATGTGATCTGAGCATGCGTGGCACTTTGTCCGTCGGAATTCGCTCCGCACGATCGGAAAAAGTCCGATAGGACTTTGTTGTCGGTAAATTTGAGAGCAGGAGATAAAACTTTGTCCGTCGGAAAATCCAACGGAAAAAGTCCGATGGAGCCCACACACGGTCGGAATTTCCGACAACATTGTCCGATAGGACATTTTCCGTCGGAAAATCCGCCCGTGTGTACGGGGCATTAGATCTCATTCACTCATTCCAGGCACCCATGGTGCTGCAAGTATACCTACCTACCTCAGGATACCTACCTCTGGGATCCAAGTGTTCCCACCAGTGGTGTCTGCTCAGCCTGGACATCTGAATGACAGGCTGAAAAGAGTCGGAGCTGTCCCCAGCTGTAAGCATGTATCTACAATGGATATAAAAAGTCTACACACCCCTGTATACAGTGTGTATGTATGTGTATATAGGGCTGATTATGCCAAATTATGGTTTCAGTACCAGTCTAGCTGGAATTGTTCTCCTTGGCTGTAGGTGTCGCTGTCACCGCAGGCAGGTATGAGAACGCAGTTTGGCTGGGCGTATTGGGTACCATTCTTTCTCGGAACCAGCCCAGTGGGAGGGTCATCCTGCTGTGCATTCTGGGAGGTGGTACTTAAGGTACTGGGATCATGTGCTTCAGGGTTTCCGGGCCAGAAAATATCTTCTGTCTGTTTGGTCCTCCTGACCAGCCCCTCATGGCCCTCCTGGCCTGGGGTGCGGATCAATGCAATTCCGAGTCTCGGGGATGGATAGCCCGAGGCGGAGCAACTGCAGGGACAGGCTTAAATGGATTTCTTGGCCCAAGGATTCAAAAGTGGTCCGGTGCCGTCTCGTCTAAGGAGAGGCCCAGCAACTGGAGAAGCATCCAGGGGAGGACTCTTCGGGAGAAGGCCATGCACAAGGCCGGTTTCTCTGAAGGAGCCTGGAGGCTCAGTTGAAGGACACTAAATTAATCTACACTCATACGGTATCGCCGGACCGGCTGAGAGATACTGGTACCGTATGATAGCTCTCTAAATTTGTCCAAGTCCCTCAGTTACATCCAAGTCTGTGGCTGAGACTTTGCTTTACCTAACGCTCTACCGGCTGCTAGGCCTAGTGAGAGGAGGTCTATCCGATGGTGGTGATAATCCAGCTGTAAAACGGTAATTCTCTGGATTTCTATTGTGAGAGACTTCCTATTCTTGCAGTCCAAAAGTACCTGAACTTTCACCCTAACCCTCTACCCTCCACTGAGAGACTGTGTTATCTTTCACATAAATAACCTGAAAGGAAGATCAAGTGTCAGTTTCTACATTTCTTTGGGCCATTTACCAAGAGAAACCCCAGACGGAGGTGAAGAAGGTAACGGTAAGCCCAATAAAACCAGCAGCTCCTTCGGGGATTAGTGCTATATATATATATATATACATACATCTATATATCATAGAGGGGAAGCTGTCACCACTAAAGGACCAACCACCTTATCAGTGGCGTAACTTGAACCCTCAGGGCCCCGATGCAAGAAACCATGGAGGCCCCCCCCCCCCCCCCCGACCTCCGAGCCCGATGTTGGAACACCAGGGCCCAGTCACAAGTGGGTGGCTGCATATAATAATAATTTATATAAAAACACACACACACTATATATATATATATATATAATATATATATATATAATAAATATAATATATAAATAAATATATATATAAATGCACACATAAACCAGTGACAGCTGGTTCTCAAAATTTTTAGGGGGGGGCGCAAGCAAACTGAAAAATTCAGAAATAAAAACACCAGTTGCAGCCACTGTACCATCAAACGCCACCACTGTACCATCAAACGCCACCACTTGTGCCCATCAAATGCTGCCGGTGTGCCCATTAAATGCTGCCGGTGTGCCAAATGCCCCCCCCACATCACACATGGCATGCACGGGTGCCCATCACACATGCAAGCCACTGTAACATGCACCCCCCACACATGCCTGCTACCCGGTGTGCCACATCATGCAGCCACTGTGAATCCCCCACCGCCCGCTCATGCACACCCACACACCATGCATTGCACACCCCCTCACACACCATGCATGCACCCCCACACACACATGCATATGCACACCCCCACACACACATGCCATGCACATCTGTGCCCACACACACAAGCCCCCCCCTCACACATGCATGCACCCCCCCACACACGCATGCAGCACCCCCCCACACACACAGCATGCACCCCCCACACACACACATGGCATCACCCCCCACACACCAACACGATGCATGCACCCCGCACAACACATGCATGCACCCCCCCCACACACATGCATCACCCCCATCACACACATGCATGCACACACACACACACACCATTCACAACCCCACCACACACCCATGCACCCCCACCCTCACACATGCATGCACCCCCCCACACATGCATGCAACCCCAACACACACATGCATGCACCCCCCCCCCCAGGTGTGGCACCAACACACATGGCATGCACCCCCCCCAAACACATCATGCTCACACCCCCACACACACACTCTTGCACACCCCCCCACACACACATGCATGCACCCCCCCACACACACACTATGCATGCACCCCCCACACACACATGCATGCACCCCCTCACACACACACATGCATGGCACACACACATGCATGCACCCCGCCACACATACACAAGCATGGCATGGCACCCCCCCACACACACATCATGCCACACACACCCCCCACACACACCAACAGCATGCATGCACACCCCCCACACACACACATGCATGCATGCACCCCCCCACCCACATGCACACACACACATCGCATGCATGCATGCACACCCCAACACACACACATGCATGCACCCCCCACACACACATGCACCCCCCCACACATGCATGCCATGCACACCCCTCACACACCATGCATGTACCCCCCACACACACATGCATGCATGCACGACCCCACCCACACATGCATCACCCCCCCACACACACATGCATGCACCCCCCCACAACTACTCATGCATGCAATTGCACCCTTTCACACACACATGCATGCACCATCACCCACACGTTCATGCATGCACCCCACCACACAAGCACACCCCTCAACACACCACATGCATGCACAGCCCCCCACACACATGCACACCTGCATGCACACGCACACCCCCACACCACATCATGCATGCACACCCCCACAACGACACATGCATGCACACCCCCCCTCACACACATGCAATGCAAACCCCCACACACACATGGCATGCATGGCACACCCCCACACACACATGCATGCACCCCCCCCCACACAAGCATGGCATGCACACCCGCACACACATGCAAATGCAATGCACACCCCCCACACACACATGCATGCACTGTACCCACCACACACACACACATGCATGCACCCCCCCTCACACACACATGCATGCATGCACACCCCCCCACACACACATGCATGCACCCCCCCCACACCCACACATGCATGCATGCACACCCCCATACACACATGCATACACCCCCCACACACATTCATGCACCCCCCCCACACACACACACATGCATGCACTGCACACCCACCCACACACACACATATGCACACCCCCCCACACCCACACACACACACACACACACATGCACACCCCCCCCCCCCACACACACATGCATGCTCACACATATAAACACACATACAGTAGATAGTCTTATAAAAAAAAACGTCAGACATTTACAGTACCTTCTTCCTGCCGGGTACTGCACTGTAGGGGGAGACAAAGAGCACAGCACAGCACACACTGCTTTCACTTTAGGTATGTGAGGACGCAGTGCCGATTACAGTTCGGCTGACGATCGGGGGGAGCTCCTCTCAGCCTCCCCTCCTATCAAATAGTACAGGGGACCTCAAGGGCCCCCTGCAGCAAGGGGCCCGGTCGCCATGGCGATCTCGGCGACCCCTATAATTTCGGCACTGCACCTTATTACCAGGGACCACAGGGAGTAGCTGAAGCAAGTACCGGAGCATAATTCTCACCAACCGGGGATGGTGAAGAATCTGAAAACTTTAGTGGGACTCAAGCCAGGGACCCAACCAGCGGAGGTGACGCTTGCAGAGCAGCCTTGTGTGCCAAGCCAGGGACCAAGCAGGGAAGAGGGGGTGAAGCTTGAAGAAGATACAACCAAGAAGATTGGAGGAGCTCAGAGGATTCAGTGGCAGTTAATCAGAGGGTCTGGTGAAAGAGACCAGGAGCTCAGTGGGCTGAAGAACTACAAGGAGGGATTTTAGTGGAAGATAAAATAAACTGTTACACTTCAAGTTAGGAACTGTTAAAGACTGTTGCCATAGGAGACAGCATTCCTGCACATGCAGATGTGGCGTCTTGCTGGATGCCTTTCCCTGCATGGCTGACCTCCTGTTGAAGTTTCGGAGTCTGCCAATTGCACTTGCTAATACCTAAGGGTGTCCTGGCCCCAACCCTCTTTCCCCCCAGAAAAGTTTGTTAAGAGAAATAAACTTTCTTTTGCATTAAAGAAGTGTCTGGCGCCCAATGACTTTAACTAACTTGCACCCACCATGCCTCACAACCCACCATATACAGAAGGATGTCAGCTTTCTCTGGCTCTGGAGATTCTCATTAGAACGAAGAAGGCCGGAGACCTTGCTACACATGTGTGTTTGAGCTCTGAGTGCACACCCTAATGCAACAGGTTGTGTACACCTATGCATAATGTGCTAGTATGCATCGCATGCAGGGCCGGATCCCCCCCCCCCCCGCCATGGCTGCAAATCGTCACTGAAAATCCCCACTGTCTGTCACAGACAGTCATCAGACAGCCAGCATGAGCAGCACGCACACGCAGTGCCAGTTCTGCTTTTGATTTGATCAAGTGGGCGGGGCCTTGAGCTCCACTGACGCTCTGGCCCGCCCCTTGCTATGCTGCCTTCAAGCAAGCGTGATCGGACTCGTAGTGGAATAGGGTCAAGTGAAACTAGCAGCAGCAGTGTGGAGGAACTGATCAGATTCGGAGCTGGCTCCCCCAATTTAATGGGCATACTGGCTGCATATGATGGTCTCACTGGCAGCGTTTGATGGGCACAGTGTCAGCGTTTAATGGGCACAATGGCAGCGTTTGATTGGCACAGTGGCAGTGTTTAATGGGCACAGTGGCAGCGTTTGATGGGCACAGTGGCAGCATTTGATGATTTACGATCATCTTTGGGTCAAGAAAGACTGAACAGTTTAGCTTTACTTGCCATTGAGTCAGAACTTTTAAATACTTTGTCCTACGAAGATAATATCGATGAGTTTGCCAAAAGAAAAGTTAAAACTAAAAA
>CM053037.1:202566533-202570357 GCA_028564925.1 Lithobates sylvaticus | reverse complement strand
AAAAGAAAAGACACAAGAGAATGTTGCCGTGGTTTTTCGTTGCTGTTACGCGCTTTTCATGACTTTGAATTGAAATTCGGAACTGGAACCTTACTGGACCCTACACCCACTTATAACCCACCTGCAAAATGTATACCACTATGTTTGTAACCACATCCCACAAACATACATCACCACCCTAATTTTTAACATGGCCCTCAAACATCTGGCCACTAAACATTAGGAAACAAGAGGACAGATATTCGAGGTATAAAGACAAAATATAAACAGATTTTAAAATATAGAGATCAGTCTAAGGTGACCAGGTTTTCAGGAAATTTAATTTAGTATACCGACCAACTGAGCAAAAGGTGATATCACCCAGTTTGTGAACCACACCCCACTTTGCAAACCAACACCCACAAAGCCAATATCACCATTGTGTGTAGCCACACACCCACAACTTCATGCTCTTCCAATTTTAATGAGCTAATACAATGACGAAGCCAGGAAGGCTTGGCATTCACACAAAGCACCCAATATTACTGCAAATAAAAAAAAAAACATCATACGGCAGTAAAAAGACACTGTGGGGGGACTGAGGAGAAAGACAACGCGTTTTCGTTACTTTATAGCGCTTTTCCTCATGGACTTGAAAAAACTCATGGGGGATTTTTAATAGCAAACACCCTCTTGAAGTTGAGTAGTTTCAGAGACAGCTGCACCTCTGAAAAAGCATCCCAACTTTAGTGGTACTAATTTAAAAAAAAACTGCAGTGAAATAAGACACTTTGCGTGAGAATGAAAGTCAACGATGTTTCGTGGCATTGCTGATTAGCGCATTGTCTCATGACTTGAAATTCGGGAACACCCTACTGACCACACCCACTTAACGCCACCATAGCCGGCAGATCAGAAATGATACCACTGGATTTTGTAACCACACCACACAACATCAGCTGCCACCCTATTTTTTAACAATGCCCTCAAAACAACTGGGCCACAAACATTGTGGAACAAGAGGCCCAGAGATATTCGTTATTATAATAAAGACAAAATATACAGATTGGTACAAATGAGGAGATATCTAAGGTGATGAGATTTTCTAATTAAATTGGGATCACGTCCTACTGACCACACCCAGCTTATAACCACACCTGCCATAGCGATTATCGCCATTTGTAGCCACACCACAACATTATGCTTCCCATTTTTAATTAGAAATCCAAGACAGCGCTGCACCAACAAAAAAAAAGAATGCAACTTTACAGTAACATATTAACATCATACTGCAGTGAAAGAGGACCCCCCCCCCCACCACCCCCCCCCCACTTTTGTGGGGGACTGAGAGAAGGTTGAGCGTTTCGTACTTTGAGATTAGTGCCTACTCACGACTGAAATTCGGGCACCCACTATTCCCAACCACTCCCACAAAAACGATTTCACCATTTGTGACCACCTACCCACCAGAATCATGCTCCCTCATTCTTAATCCAAGCAATCCAAGATTGGACTTGGGGGACAGCCTTCTGAAATCGAGGACTGTCTCCCAGGAATCAGGGAAGTCTGATCAAACTAGCATTTATTGCCCTCATCAACTCCTGTTTTACCTGATGAACAGTTGGCACCACCATGTGGCAACTGTGTGCATTTGCATGCATTTGTTGGGGACAGTGTGTGGCTCAGCCATGATATCAATTGAATGGTTGGCATGTACTGTCGCAACAAAACATGATGTAGGGTGCTGTATCATTTTTACTGCACCGCAATGCCTCCAGTGTCCCATAGCAGCTGGCGTTGGGGGCGCTATCACTATTTGATTGCTTGCAGCCACCTGTGCTGTCTCCCGCCTGAGTTATGAGTGATTAAGTTATCTTTGCCTCGTTTCCCAATGCACACGAGGATGAACTGAACGTGCGGATGGGGTTGGATACAGCTCATGGCAACGTTCGATCAATCGTAGATACAAAGAGAGTGAGCCAGAGATTTAAGGCGTCAATAGATAGGGAGCTGAAGGTATAGGGAGATACTCATCTCCTGAGTGACCCCCGATCAATCCATATTTATTTATTACTCCGTTCATAGCGCCGCGGCTTCTCGCGCTGACCTTGTGTCTCTCCTTCTAGAAAAACATTTTTCTCCATGGTGTATTTTTTATCACGGATCCGCAAGGGTGAGATGTTGCGTTTGAGGGATTTGTAGGTGGAACAGCGAGGGGGGGGGGGGGGAAAGAAATCCTTCTGTGATTGCTGGAGCTGCTTACATTGCGGAACGCTGAATTCACACCTATTATCAATCCGCTGTCAGCGAAACCTACTGATAGAACCAAAAAAAAACGCCAATTTTTTGTTAGTGACAATTACCTGCTATGAGGGCGGTTGGACAACATGAGGATCAGTCTTGTTATGGTTTCTTCTATTTACAATGACTTCCCATTTCTACAAGTACAGTAGGTGCTGATAGAGCCAGGCGCCTGCATTTTGCAGCATAAGTGGAGACGGACTGCTGTGCGCGAATGTAGTATGGGAGAAAAGAGGCAGGCACAAGGGGGTGTGGGCAGGAGGGGAAGCTGCCCCCTGGGGCACAGTGATAGCAAAGGTGGTATCGTAGAAGTTAGATGCAGGGCCTAAATGGTAAGGACACTTCTTTCACCATCTGATCACCAAGTTGTAAGGTAACATTCTTCCCACTGAGAATCCGAATAGTAAGGGGAAACATTGCTTTTGACTGATCCATCCAATGTAAGAGGACATTCTTACACTGATCACCTAATGTAAGGGAACATTCTTCCCACTGCTCAACCAAGGGAAGGAAGGATACATTCTTTCACGTGACCACCAATTGTAAGGCGCGCGCATCTTCTCACTGATCCACCAATGTAAGGAACCCATTCTTCCGTCGACTGCATCATCGCCAAAGTGTAAGGGGACACATTCTTCCCGACTGAACACTGGTGGGGGGTGCCACCATGTAAGGAACAATCTTTCTTCCCACTGATGTCAACCAAAGTTAAGAACATTCACTCACTGATGCACACCATGTAGTGAAACATTCTATCTCACGGATCACCAATGTAAGTGGACATTTTTCCCCCACTGTCCCCAAATTAAGGAACATTTTTTCTCACTAAACCCCAAATGTAAGGGACATTTTTCCTCACTGTTAAACCGATGAAAGGGAAAAATTCTTCCACTACCCACCAATGTAAGGAACATTCTTCTCACTGATCACCAATGTAAGGAACATTCTTCTCACTGATCACCAAGTAAAAAACATTCTTCCCACGTTCACCAATGTAAGGAACATTTTTCCCCACGGATCCCCAAATTTAAAGGAACATTCTTCTCACTGATCCCCAAAATGTAAGGACATTCAAACCGACTGATCCCAATGTAAGGAAAAACCCTTCTCACGATCCCCCTTTGTAAAAACTTTCTTCCACTGATCACCAATGTAAGGAACATTTTTCCCACGGATCCCCCAAATTGAAGGAACATTTTTCTCACGGGATCACCAAAGAAGGAAACCTTTTTTCTCACTGATCACCAATGAAAGGGAAACCCTTTTTTCCCCAAACAATCCCCAAATGAAAGGGAAAACTTTCTTCCATCTGTGGGGAAATCTGTGGAAAAGACTTAAAATTTGCTTTTCACAGCCCCTCTCCACCCAAAATTTTACAGAGTTTGAGTTTTTTTTACAAAGAAGAAGGGGCAAAAGCCCTTTTCAAAGATTGCAAAGCTGGTAGAAAAACACCCCAAAAAAAAACCCTTTAAAAAAGGGGGATTTTTAAAAGTATTCCCTCCGGGGGCCCCAAATCAAAACCCCCCCCCCCCCACATTTTTAAA
>CM053037.1:202511533-202561533 GCA_028564925.1 Lithobates sylvaticus | reverse complement strand
CCCCCCCCCCCCCCCCCCCCCCCCCCCCCCCCCCCCCCCCCCCCCCCCCCCCCCCCCCCCCCCCCCCCCCCCCCCCCCCCCCCCCCCCCCCCCCCCCCCCCCCCCCCCCCCCCCCCCCCCCCCCCCCCCCCCCCCCCCCCCCCCCCCCCCCCCCCCCCCCCCCCCCCCCCCCCCCCCCCCCCCCCCCCCCCCCCCCCCCCCCCCCCCCCCCCCCCCCCCCCCCCCCCCCCCCCCCCCCCCCCCCTCCAGGTCAGTCTGTACTCCAGTACATCCCCCAGGTCAGATGGCCCCCC
Organism: Lithobates sylvaticus; assembly: GCA_028564925.1. NCBI lineage: Eukaryota > Metazoa > Chordata > Amphibia > Anura > Ranidae > Lithobates > Lithobates sylvaticus. The sequence continues at coordinate 202,561,240 of CM053037.1, read as the reverse complement.
AGGTCAGTCTGTACTCCAGTACAATCCCCCCAGGTCAGTCTGTACTGCAGTACATACCCCCCCAGGTCAGTCTGTACTCCAGTACATACCCCCCCCCCCCCAGGTCAGTCTGTACTCCAGTACATACCCCCCCCAGGTCAGTCTGTACTCTAGTACATCCCCCCAGGTAAGTCTGTCCCCCAGTAAAATTCCCCCCAGATCAATCTGTACTCCAGTACACCCCCCCCGGTCAGTCTGTACTCCAGTACAATCCCCCCAGGTCAGTCTGTACTCCAGTACAACCCCCCCCCCCCAGGTCAGTCTGTACTCCAGTACACCCCCCAGGTCAGTCTGCCCCCCAGTAAAATCCCCCCAGTTCAGTCTGTGCTCCGGTAAAATCCCCCCCAGGTCAGTCTGTACTCCAGTAAAATCCCCCCCAGGTCAGTCTGTACTCCAGTTAAAGCGTTTTCCTACCAATATAGGTAAAAGCACTGGAAGCCGATGTGGCTTTAAATATTTAGCATTTAACAAGCCGTGTGTACATACGGGATGAGCATGTGATTTGTTTTCTATGAATTAAATATATATGGCAAGCGCCTGTGTAGTTCTATCTGGCTTGCGCTGCCTGTGGGGTTGAATATGGTATTGGCGTGATAGCGATGTGTTTTATCTGCGCTCGCAAACCAAGGAACATTAATACAGTCATCTATATGGAAATAGCCGGGATTATAGATGGACTCCCAGCACTGTGTAAACAGACCTGATCCCTTCACAGAGCTTCGCTAATCATCACAGCGCCATTGTCTTTCTACTGCCCTCAGTCAGTGGTGTTTAAAGGATCAGTCCACCTAGAAATGATAATGCCCTGCTCCATCATTGGTGTCAGTGGGAGGAATAGTGCCCCATCATTGGTGTCAGTGGAAGGAATAGTGCCCCATCATTGGTGTCAGTGGAGGAATAGTGTCCCATTATTTGTATCAGTGAAAAGAATAGTGCCCCATCATTGGTGTCAGTGGGAGGAATAGTGCCCCATCATTGGTGTCAGTGGGAGGAATAGTGCCCCATCATTGGTGTCAGTGGGAGGAATAGTGTTCCATCATTGGTGTCAGTGGAGGAATAGTGCCCCATTGCTGGTGTCAGTGGGAGGAATAGTGCCCCATCATTGGTGTCTGGGGAATAGTGCCCCATTGTTGGTGTCAGTGAAGGAATAGTGCCCCATCATTGGTCTCAGTGGGGGGAATAGTGCCCCATCATTGGTGTCAGAGGGAGGAATAGTGTCCCATCATTGGTGTCAGTGGGAGGAATAGTGCCCCATCATTGGTGTCAGTGGGAGGAATAGTGTCCCATCATTGGTGTCAGTGGGAGGAATAGTGCCCCATTGCTGGTGTCAGTGGGAGGAATAGTGCCCCATCATTGGTGTCAGTGGAGGAATAGTGCCCCATCATTGGTGTCAGTGGGAGGAATAGTGCCCCATCATTGGTGTCAGTGGGAGGAATAGTGCCCCATCATTGGTGGTATCAGTGGGAGGAATAGTGCCCCATCATTGTGTCAGTGGGAGGAATAGTGCCCCATCATTGGTATCAGTGAAAAGAATAGTGCCCCATCATTGGTGTCAGTGGGAGGAATAGTGCCCCATCATTGGTATCAGTGGGGGGAATAGTGTCACATCATTGGTATCAGTGGGAGGAATAGTGCCCCATCATCTTTGGTATCAGTGGGAGGAATAGTGCCCCATCATTGGTGTCAGTGGGAGGAATAGTGACCCATCATTGTGTCAGTGGGAGGAATAGTGACCCATCATTGGTGTCAGTGGGGGAATAGTGCCCCATCATTGGTATCAGTGGGAGGAATAGTGCCCCATCATTGGTATCAGTGGAGGAATAGTGTCCCATCATTGGTGTCATTGGGAGGAATAGTGTCCCATCATTGGTGTCAGTGGGGGAATAGTGTCCCATCATTGGTGTCAGTGGGAGGAATAGTGCCCCATCATTGGTGTCAGTGGGAGGAATAGTGTCCCATCATTGGTGTCAGTGGGAGGAATAGTGTCCCATCATTGGTGTCAGTGGGAAGAATAGTGTCCCATCATTGGTGTCAGTGGGAGGAATAGTGTCCCATCATTGGTGTCAGTGGGAGGAATAGTGTCCCATCATTGGTGTCAGTGGGAGGAATAGTGCCCCATCATTGGTGTCAGTGGGAGGAATAGTGCCCCATCATTGGTGTCAGTGGGGGTTACTATCATCAACTGCACATGGCCGATCCAAACAAGATTGTGTTGGGAAACCAAAACAACCTCTTTTCAAAATAGATAGATAGATAGATGGATAGATATATAGATAGAGAGATAGATAGATAGATAGATAGATAGATAGATAGATAGATAGATAGATAGATAGATAGATAGATAGATAGATAGATAGATAGATAGATAGATAGATATGTGATATATAGATAGATAGATAGATAGATAGATAGATAGATAGATAGATAGATAGATAGATAGATAGATATGTGATATATAGATAGATAGATATGGGATATATAGATAGATAGATAGATACTGTAGATAGATAGATAGATAGATAGATAGATAGATAGATAGATAGATAGATATGTGATATATAGATAGATAGATATGGGATATATAGATAGATAGATAGATACTGTAGATAGATACTGTAGATAGATAGATAGATAGATAGATAGATAGATAGATAGATAGATAGATACTGTAGATAGATTCTTCCACACTGCTTGGAGTTTTATCATGGGCTTACTATCATCCCAGCTTTGTTATATTGATGGATCCGGTCCTCGGCGGGTGGCCTTGTCACACCAAACTGATCAATAGTATCAGCTGAAGATTGGATGGAAATCCTGTTTGTTTATTGCAGAGCTTCTGACACCTAATCTGCATTTGTTCTCAAGGAGCTTTGCTGAACGTCAAATTGAATTATGTTGGGTCCACAAGAGTGTGATAGACGTGTCCGTCCACGAGCCGGTGTCATGGGTGGGACACAAAGGCCAAGGTCAATGATCTCCTAATAATGAAACGAAGAAGCGCCCAATTAGAAGAATGACTTGCTGTCATAGCAACGGCGGGTGGGTGACAATCCATCAAGCGCCAAGGATTTTTTTTTTTTTGCCCGGGTCAGGTTAATTAGGTGGCTTAGGTCAGGTAGCTCATTGTTAAGGTTCAAGCCTATTAGTAGGGTTGAGAGTTGGCCTTTGGATCAGTTTGTGTTCTGGACTTCGCGTTTCTTGTATGGAATGTTGTTGATTATTTGGTACATGGAATTCCATTTTCTCCTCATTAATTCCAGGCATGTCATCTTCTTCATGTCATCCATTTACTGAAAATTCCGGGCTCTAATGATCTAGTAAAGCATTCTCCTTGGAATAGGATATTGGCCAGTGCTTCCTTCCAGGGTAGAGAGGACACCTAGGAGGTCCACGGGAGGGTTGCAATAGGTTTTATTGGACCTGATGGCCTTCAGTTACTGAAGACAATGCTGCAGCAGGTTTCTGCTTTCTGAAGATAACCACCGGTGGGGCTGAGGTCTTCCTTTAAAGGCTAGGTAGCTTCAACCCCTGGCCCTGTTGCTGTGTTGTGGTCATGGGCGTCCGCAGAACTTTTTTCAGGGGGGGGGGGCATCATTTTAGGGTCCCCCATGCACCGCCCCTTTACGACAATGTCATTATCACATTATTATGGTCAGAGACTGCAGACGTAGTACAGTCCCTAGGATAAGTAATGGATAATGGCCAACAGGCTCTCTTACCAGACCCAGCGAAACTACAGCAGTGATCTCTCCGACTGGACGATCGCTCACTCTGGGTTCCCCGGGGGCGACTCTGGTCAGTCGTGTAGCATGTTTGTACCCTGGTAGTGGCTAAGTCTTTCTCTCTCTGGTAACACTGGGCAGCCTGGCTCTCTCTCTGGTGGCGCTGGGCAGCCTGGCTCTCTCTCTGGTGGCGCTGGGCAGCCTGGCTCTCTCTGGTGGCGCTGGGCAGCGTGGCTCACTCTCTGGTGGCACTGGGCAGAGTGGCTCTCTCTCTGGTGGCGCTGGGCAGCATGGCTCTCTCTCTGGTGGTCCTGGGCAGCGTGGCTCTCTCTTTGGTGATGCTGGGCAGCCTGGCTCTCTCTCTGGTGGCGCTGGGCAGCATGGCTCTCTCTTTGGTGGTCCTGGGCAGCGTGGCTCTCTCTTTGGTGATGCTGGGCAGCCTGGCTCTCTCTCTGGTTGTGCTGGGCAGTGGGCAGCATGGCTCTTTCTCTGGTGGTCCTGGGCAGCGTGGCTCTCTCTCTGGTGACGCTGGGCAGCCTGGCTCTGTCTCTGGTGACGCTGGGCAGCCTGGCTCTCTCTCTGGTGGCGCTGGGCAGCGTGGCTCTCTCTCTGGTGGCGCTGGGCAGCCTGGCTCTCTCTCTGGTGGCACTGGGCAGCATGGCTCTCTCTCTGGTGGTGCAGGGCAGCATGGCTCTCTCTGGTGGCGCAGGGCAGCATGTCTCTCTCTCTGGTGGCGCTGGGCAGCGTGGCTCTCTCTCTGTCTTCCGCCCAGCACTCTCCTCGTTCTTTGTCCTGTACTCTCCCCCCCTCAGCTTTTTTCCAGGCTGCAGTCTCTCAATCTCTCTCTTGATCGAGCTGTAGCCTCCTCCCTGTGGAAAATGGGGCCGCCAATCTTTGGGACTACATGTCCCATGATGCTCTCCTCTCCTAGTCTCCTTTGATTGGCCCTCAGTTATGGCCAATAGGGAAGGAACGGAGCGGGCAGGAATCTGGTGAGAGCCGCTGTCACTTCTTCCTGACAGGAGAAGGGGGGGGGGGGGGTGAGCAGGGGAAACCTCTGACAGCCCGCAGCTCGCCTTTCTCCTGACACTGCGCCGCCGAGTTCTCTGCTGGACTGAGCAGGGAAAAGAGCCCACAGTCACACTACATTAATAGGGGGGGTGGACAGCACCTTGATGGTGTCACCCCATTGGCAGGTGGCACCCGGGTGCAGGCTGCCCGCGCCCCGATATTGACACAACTGTACTGAATTTAAGATCCGATCCCTGATTCCAGGGGGGGGGGGCGCTTGACCCCCCTGGCCCCTACCTGCGGACGCCCATGGTTGTGGTTACTAAGTCCCCATGGACCATGGTCTCTGTTGACCCCCCCAGAGCTTCCAAAATTCCCTGCAGACTGACCAGACACTCCTTACAATGTCAACTGACCACCTTGACTAGTTTCCATCCCATCGAGAGCTTCCTTCCATGCTGACCCACAAACCCCTCATTGCTTGTTTTGGTGTCACAGAGAAGAAAATCTTCCTCGTGGGGTCACAGACAGCAACGGAATACCAACAGAAGTTCTAGCATGGGGTTAAGCCTATGCAATAGTGGGGTTCCAGTTGGGAGGTACATCTGGGGCCCCCCGACCTGCTGCTCCAGAAAATTAAACCATGGGGAGCGCTTGTGGATGAAGCCTTCAAACAGCAGTTGCGAGCTTCATTCTTAAATAAAATTGTATCAATGTTGCAAATGAAAGAATTGACCTTTATAATGTTACTTCTTCACTTAATATTTCAATATATAGCTTGTAATTACCTATGAACAGACCGGGGATGATGAGCGTCACGCTACATATGAGCAATACTCCCCCTCCCCCACCACCTAATGAAGGGTTCCCCGCTCTGTGGAGGTGTAATACTTATAACGATCCCTAACTAGTGTTGTGCTGGAGACGGCACAAAGCCAACATCCCCCCCCCTCCAACGCTTCATTGAACCCAGGGTGAGGCCAATCAGCGGGAAGCTGGGTCTAACAAGACTGAACTCAACCGGACCAATTACTGCTGCATCATGGTGAGATGGTTTCCATTAAAAATAACAATGTGTTCCTAATGAATTTATGTGTGGATGAAGGAAAGGAGCACGGATGAAGGAAAGGAGCACGGATGAAGGAAAGGAGCACGGACGAGGGTAAGGAGCACGGATGAAGGAAAGGAGCACGGATGAGGGTAAGGAGCACGGATGAGGGAAAGGAGCACGGATGAGGGTAAGGAGCACGGATGAAGGAAAGGAGCACGGATGAAGGAAAGGAGCACGGATGAAGGTAATTACTTTATAAAATGTCACTGGCAGGGAAGGGGTTAACACCAGGGGGCGATCAAGGGGTTACCTGTGTTCCCTCAGTGTGTTCTAACTGTAGGGGGATGGGACTGACCAGGGGAGGAGAGAGATCAGTGTTCCTACTTAGTAGGAACACACGATCTGTCTCTCCTCTCCCCTGAGAACCCGGGATTTGTGTGTTTATACCAGTGCTTCTCAACTCCAGTCCTCAAGGCGCCCCCAACAGGTCGTGTTTTCAGGATTTCCCTCAGATGAAAACGGCTGTGGTAATTACTAAGGCAGTGAAACTGATCAAATCACCTGTGCACGATAATGGAGAGCCTGAAAACGTGACCTGTTGGGGGCGCCTTGAGGACTGGAGTTGAGAAACACTGCTTTACACACACAGATACCAGTTCTTGCTCTGTCATGAGTGATCACGGTCATCGCGCCCGCCCCCCCGGCACTCGCATCGGCTCCGGGTACACGCTGCGCGCGTGCGCCTCCGACAGCGTCTTAAAGGGCCGACGTACAGCTACGACGGCTCGCCCAGGGGAGCCATTCTGCCGCAGTTATAACTGCGGCGTCCGGTCCGCAACCGGTTAAAGTGCCTACATGTTTTTTTTGATGCTTCGGTGATGCTTTTTTGAATGCAAAAAATAGGGGTTCCAACAGGTAACCCAAGGTCGGACATTAACCACTTCCCTACCCGCGTATTGTCATATGACGCCCACAAGGTGGATCTCCCATCCTGGGTGGGCGTCATATGACGTCCTCCCATTCCCGGCCGCCTGGGGGGGCGCGCGCCCACGGCATCGCTCGGGACCCGGTGCGTGTGCACGGCGGCCGCGATGTCCGCCGGGCACCCGCGATTGCCCGTTAAAACAACGGGACCGTGCGGGACCGTGGAGCTGTGTATGTAAAACACACAGCTCCACGTCCTGTCAGCGGAGAGGAGACCGATCATGTGATCCCAGTACGGAGGAACACTGATTGGTCTCCTCCCCTTGTGAGACCCCTCCCCCCACAGTTAGAATCACTCCTATAGGGAACACATTAACCCCTGCAGCGCCCCCTAGTGTTAACCCCTTCCCTGCCAGTCACATTTACACAGTAATCAATGCAATTTTATAGCAACGATCGCTGTGTAAATGTGAATGGTTCCAAAAATGTGTCAAAAATGTCCGAAGTGTCCGCCGCAATGTCGCAGTCACGAAAAAAAAAAACGCAGATCGCCGCCATTACTAGTAAAAAAATAAATAAAAAAAATGCAATAAATCTATCCCCTATTTTGTAGACGCTATAACTTTTGCGCAAACCGATCAATATACTCTTATTGCGATTTTTTTTACCAAAAATATGTAGAAGAATACTTATCGGCCTAAACTGAGTAAAAAAATTTTTTTTTTAAAAAAAAAATTGGATATTTATTATAGCAAAAAGTAAAAAATATTGTGTTTTTTTTCAAAATTGTCGCTCTTCTTTTGTTTATAGCGCAAAAAATAAAAACCGCAGGGGCGGTCAAATACCACCAAAAGAAAGCTCTATTTGTGGGAAAAAAAAGGACGTCAATTTTGTTTGGGTGTAACGTCGCACGACCGCGCAATTGTTAGTTAAAGCGACGCAGTGCCGAATCGCAAAAAGTGCTCCGGTAAGGAAGGGTGTAAAATGGCCCGGTGCTGAAGCGGTTAAAGGCACAGTAAACAATAAGGATATGAAAAAATATTGATATTTATTGAAACATAAATGTAAATATACATATGATATTAAAGGGGACATAGAAAAAGAGTTAAAAATCATATACATAAAGATACATAATATATGATGTGAGCCCTAGTGCGTCAACGCATTTCGCTGTTAAGCTTCGTCAGGACCCATTCTGGATTCATTGATTGCAAGAAAAGGAAAACGTCTCACTATCTTGCAGCTCCCTCCCAGGGGATTTTCCTCATAATGTCATACTAACAACCTTTTTGGAGGACAACAATTTGACTTGGATCGTTTTTGAATACTTCATTTGGGTATAGCTGAGCCTATTTACTGGCCATTCTGGATTGAAGGAATTACTTCCTCTCATATCTACACCACCGCATTATGGCTTCTTGTTGTTCCTCACTTAATATTCTATCCCCTGTCTGAGGTTAATACACACGGATATTCGTTGTTATGAGCCAACAGTTATGAATCCTCATGTTGTGATTTGCTCTTGTTGTGAGCCACCCCCTCCGTTATGGAAAAAATGTCCTTCCTTGACCACTTGGTGAACAAGGTTGACTCTCCTGCAAGAGACCTTTTTCCTTTTCTTGGAATCAATGAATCCCAAATGTGTCTTGAAGAAGCTTAACAGCGAAACACGTCGTTGACGCACTAGGGCTCACATCATATAGTATGTATCTTTATGTATATATTTATTTATTTTTTAACAGAAAGGATGATTTTTAACTCGTTTTCTGTGTCCCCTTTCATATCATATGTATATTTACATTTATGTTTCAATAAATATCAATATTTTTTCATATCCTTATTGTTGACTGTGCCTTTAAAGTCCGACCTTACCTGTTGGAACCCCTGAAATAATAAAGAAAAAAAGGGTTCCAAAGAAAACCTGTGGTCGGACTTTAAAGGCACAACAAACACTGGGAGTACAAGTTTTTTTTTTAACATTTATTGAAAAATACTTAAAGTACAAAGACCAGAGACATGAAAGAAACATAGATAAAAATCATATATACAGATAACGGTCTATACATGATGTGAGCCCTAATGCGTCTACCCGTTTCATTGTACACTTCTTCAGGACACATTTGGGGTTCAGTAGTGGCAAGGAAGAGAAAGGGGTCTCACTATCTAAAAATTAAAAAAACATACAAATTACAATAACATAAAATAAAAGGGAAAAACACTGTTCATAAAAACTTTTGTAGATAGTGAGACCCCTTTCTCTTCCTTGCAACTACTGAACCCCAAATGTGTCCTAAAGAAGTGTACAACGAAACGCGTAGACACATTATGGCTCACATCATGTATAGATTGTTATCTGTATTCATGATTTTTATCTATATTACTTTCATGTCTCTGGTCTTTGTACTTTATGTATTTTTCAATAGATGTTAAAAAAAAAATGATGTACTCCCAGTGTTTGTTGTGCCTTTAACCACTTAAGGACTGCCTCATGCCGATATATGTTGGCAGAATGGCACGGCTGGGCACAAGCATGTACAGGTACGTTGCCCTTTAAGAGCCCAGCCTGGGCTGCGCGCCGCCGGCGAAGTACTCGCGACCCGTACCTGAGCTCCGTGACTGTGGCTGCGGGACCCGCGGACCTGATCGCCGCCGGTGTCACGCGATCGGGTCACAGAGCTGAAGAACGGGGAGAGGTAAGTGTAAACAAACCTCTCCCCCGTGCTTCCTAGTGAGGCTGTCACTGATCGTCTGTTCCCTGTCATAGGGAAAGACGATCAGTGATTTCACATGCCAAGCCACGCCCCCCTACAGTAAAAAGAACCCCACATAGGTCACACTTAATCCTTACACTGCCCCCTAGTGGTTAACCCCTTCACTGCCAGTGACATTTTTTACAGTAATCAATGCATTTTTAATCGCACTGATCGCTGTATTAATGGTCCCAAAAATGTGTCAAAATTGTCCCACGTGTCCATAATGTCGCAGTCACAATGAAAATCGCTGATCGCCGCCATTAATATTAAAAAAAAAAAATATTAATAAAAATTCCATAAAACGATCCCCTATTTTGTAGAGACTATAACTTTTGCGCAAACAAATCAATAAACGCTTATTGCATTTTTTTTTTTATCAGAAATATGTAGAAGAATACGTATCGGCCTAAACTGAGGAAAAAAAAATATTTTTTACATTTTTTGGGGATATTTAGTATTATAGCAAAAAGTACAAAATATTGATTTTTTTTTTCAAAATTGTTGCTCTATTTTTGTTTATAGCGCAAAAAATAAAAACCGCAGAGGTGATCAAATCCCAAAAGAAAGCTCTATCTTTGGGAAAAAAAGGACGTCAGTTTTGTTTGGGAGCCACGTCCCACGACCGCGCAATTGTCAGTTAAAGCGACGCAGCGCCGAATCGCAAAAAAGGGGCCTGGTCCTTTGGCTGCAAATTGGTCCGGGGCTGAAGTGGTTAAAGTCCGACCCCAGGTTTTCTTTGAAACCCTTTTTTTCTTTATTATTTCTCGGATGAGGCAATGTGAGTGCTTTTTCTCTTCTTACTGTTGGAACCCGTATTTTTTGCACTGTTATAATTATTTACGGATGAGGCAACGTGAGTGCTTTTTATTTTTATTTTTTTTCTCATGGCTTTTTTGAAAATAAAATGTCAGTTAACCACTTCAGCCCCGGACCAATTTGCAGCCAAAGGACCAGGCCCCTTTTTGCCATTCGGCACTGCGTCGCTTTAACTGACAATTTGCGCGGTCGTGCGACGTGGCTCCCAAAAAATTGGCGTCCTTTTTTTTTCCCAAATAAGCTTTCTTTTGGTGGTATTTGATCGCCCCTGCGGTTTTTTATTTTTTGCGCTTAAACAAAAATAGAGCGACAATTTTGAAAAAAATCAATATTTTTAGCTTTTTGCTATAATAAATATCCCCAAAAAATATCTAAAAAACATTTTTTTTCCTCAGTTTAGGCCGATACGTGTTCTTCTATAAAAAAAAATCGCAATTAGCGATTAATTGGTTTGCGCAAAAGTTATAGGTTTACAAAATAGGGGATGTTTTTATAGCATTTTTATTAATATATTTTTTTTTTTTACTAGTAATGGCGGCGATCAGCGATTTTTATTGTGACTGCGACATTAACACATCGGACGTTTTTGACACATTTTTGGGACCATTGTCATTTATACAGCAATCAATCTATTTAAATGCATTGATTCCTGTATAAATGACAGTTGTAGTGAAAGAGTTAACCACTAGGGGGAAATGGGCTGTGACGTGTTGTGTTTTTTTACATTCTGACGTCTGATGTCATTTCGGCTTTTGGGAACAGCCGATCACTGACGCAGTAGGAAGCGCGGGGAAAGGTTTTGTTTACACAGACCTCTCCCCGTTCTTCAGCTCTGTGACCCGATCGCGGGACACCAGCGGCGATCGGGTCCGCTGTCCCGCGGCCGGGGTCACGGAGCTCCCGACCGGGTCGCGGTTAAAGGGCCACGTACAGGTACGTGATTTTGCCTGCCGTGCCATTCTGCCACAGGGCCATCGGGAAGCGGTTAAAGTCCGGGTTTTGAATCACCTGTCCGGGATTCACCATGGACAGTTCGGGTTTTGAATCATGTGTCCGGGTTTCAGTCCACCTGAAACCCGGACACATTATTCAGACAGGAATGTGGCTCAGAATGGGGCTTGACATGAGGGTGAGGGGGGGGGGCACTATGTGCGCCACATTACTATTCTCTTTGGAGTGCCCAAAAGCCTCCCAGGTCTGTTACAATCCTATAGTGTACGCCGCTAAAGTGTTTGGGTTTGGCTTGAAGAAAAAGTGACTCTATCCTGAAAAGGGGGGGGGGGGGGGGGTAAAATCTTCCGGAAGGCAATTGATATTAGGAAACGTATGGGGGTTGTAGAAACCCAATGTGTGCCACATGTGCCACGAATGTTATTTGGATACAAATGAAATGATCAGATCCTGAGAGGAATACAAAGGAAGGTGCCGCAATCCATCACTGATACACGAGAGCAAATTTCTGCCCCCCCCCCCCTCCCCCACCCCTCTCTGTCATCCTATAATAATGAACCTGCATCCCCCATCATCGATCGGCAGCATTCCTGCACCTGTGCTCCCCCCCCCCGGTAATTATTACTTAGCGCTGAAGCGTTCCTTGGATGTGACCCGGGGGGGGGGGGGGGGGGGTCCTATTTTTCGCAGCTCCGGAAAATTCCTCACCTTGTAAATACATATCTGATTCTGTATCTCCAGGAATGGATGCCAATTATCTGCCTAAAAAACAAAAAACAAAGTTGCGTGGGCATTAACGACATTGATATCCAGCGGGCGAGTAATGAGACGGCGTGCCAAGAAGAAGCCGACCTTCACAGATGGATTCCAGCCAATCACAGACGGGGGATCCTAAAGGGTCTAAAAGAAATATATTTATATATTAACAAAATACACGAAATAAGAAAACTTTTTTTTTCAGTTTACAGTAAAATATTGTTCAGATTGTATATTCATGTGAGATGGAGAATAAATACGGCGCCACCGAGCGCCACGGGAAGAGCTGGAGGTGAAGATTTATCTCTGGTTTAGGATCCGGGTTTTAGGTGGTTTTTATAGTATGTTGGTAATTATGTTAGTTATTATTTGGGGAAATGCCGGGGAATGTGTATTATTTGCATTTTTGATTTTTTGTTATTTTTTTTAATCTGTGTTATTTTTATTCTATGATGCATTTTAACCCCTTCCCACCCGCGCTACCGCCAAAAGGCAGCTACAGAACGGGCTTGCTTTGCCAGGAGGGCGTCGCTTCGGGCACAGCTGATCGCGGATCGGGGTAAAGGGCAAATCACAGCGGCCCTTTACCATGTGATCAGCTGTGTCCAATGACAGCTGATCATAGAAGTAAACACAAGCTGGTTATTGGCTTTCCTTTCCTCACGCTGACAATCTGAGGAGAGGAGAGGAGAGCCGATAACCGACTTGTGAGGAAAATCTACACTGATAATCACGGCACTGATTATCAGTGTCCTAATTACCAGTGCAGTCCCAACAGTGCCCATCAGTGCCTCCTCATCAGTGTCATCTATCAGTGCTGCCTATTCGTGCCCATTAGTGCTGCCAACCAGTGCCTATTAATGCTGCCTATCAGTGCAGCCTGATCAGTGCCATCTATTAGTGCTCATTAGTGCCGCCTCATCAGTGCCCATCAGTGCCGCTTATCAGTGCAGCCTGATCAATACTGCCTCATCAGTGCCATCTCTTAGTGCTCATCAGTGCCACCTCATCAGTGCCGCCTGATCAGTGCCCTCTATTAGTGCTCATCAGTGCCGCCTCATCAGTGCAGCATCATCAGTGCCATTCAGTGCCACCTCATCAGTGCCGCCCATTAGTTCAGCCTGATCAGTGCCGCCTCATCAGTGCCACCTATCAGTGCTTATTACTGGCACCTCATAAGTGCCCATCAGTGCCACCTCATCAGTGTTGCCTCATCAGTGCCGCCTATCAGTCTCAATCAGTGCCAATGATATTGGCTCTTTACCATGTGATCAGCTGTGACCAGTCACTGCTGATCCCATGTAAATGAATGCTGATTATCGGCATTTCCTTTCCTGAGTGCTGTCACTGTGTGAGGAAAGGAAATCTGAGGGGTTCCAACCAATCATTATGAGGGGTTCCCACCATCCCTGTGCTGAGTTCCCTGGTCTGTACACCCGCTGTGCCCATTATGAGGGGTTCCCACCATCCCTGTGCTGAGTTCCCTGGTCTGTACACCCGCTGTGCCCATTATGAGGGGTTCCCACCATCCCTGTGCTGAGTTCCCTGGTCTGTACACCCGCTGTGCCCATTATGAGGGGTTCCCACCATCCCTGTGCCACGTTTCCGGGTCTGTAAACCCGCTGTGCCCATTATGAGGGGTTCCCACCATCCCTGTGCTGAGTCCCGGGTCTGTACCCCCGCTGTGCCCATTATGAGGGGTCACCACCATCCCTGTGCTGAGTTCCCTGGGTCTGTACACCCGCTGTGCCCATTATGAGGGGTCCTCACCATCCCTGTGCTGAGTTCCCGGGTCTGTACACCCGCTGTGCCCATTATGAGGGGTTCTCACCATCCCTGTGCTGAGTTCCCGGGTCTGTACACCCGCTGTGCCCATTATGAGGGGTTCCCACCATCCCTGTGCTGAGTTCCCGGGTCTGTACACCCGCTGTGCCCATTATGAGGGGTTCTCCCCATCCCTGTGCCGAGTTCCCGGGTCTGTACACCCGCTGTGCCCATTATGAGGGGTTCTCACCATCCCTGTGCTGAGTTCCCTGGTCTGTACACCCGCTGTGCCCATTATGAGGGGTTCCCACCATCCCTGTGCTGAGTTCCCGGGTCTGTACACCCGCTGTGCCCATTATGAGGGGTTCCCACCATCCCTGTGCTGAGTTCCGGGTCTGTACACCCGCTGTGCCCATTATGAGGGGTTCCCACCATCCCTGTGCTGAGTTCCCGGGTCTGTACACCCGCTGTGCCCATTATGAGGGGTTTCCCACCATCCCTGTGCTGAGTTCCCGGGTCTGTACACCCGCTGTGCCCATTATGAGGGGTTCCCACCATCCCTGTGCTGAGTTCCCGGGTCTGTACACCCGCTGTGCCCATTATGAGGGGTTCCCACCATCCCACCATCCCTGTGCTGAGTTCCCGGGTCTGTACACCCGCTGTGCCCATTATGAGGGGCTCACCACCATCCCTGTGCTGAGTTCCCGGGTCTGTACCCCCGCTGTGCCCATTATGAGGGGTCTTCACCATCCCTGTGCTGAGTTCCCGGGTCTGTACACCCGCTGTGCCCATTATGAGGGGTCCTCACCATCCCTGTGCTGAGTTCCCGGGTCTGTACACCCGCTGTGCCCATTATGAGGGGTTCTCACCATCCCTGTGCTGAGTTCCCGGGTCTGTACACCCGCTGTGCCCATTATGAGGGGTTCCCACCATCCCTGTGCCGAGTTCCCGGGTCTGTACACCCGCTGTGCCCATTATGAGGGGTTCTCACCATCCCTGTGCTGAGTTCCCGGGTCTGTACACCCGCTGTGCCCATTATGAGGGGTTCTCAGCATCCCTGTGCTGAGTTCCGGGTCTGTACACCCGCTGTGCCCATTATGAGGGGTTCCCACCATCCCTGTGCTGAGTTCCCGGGTCTGTACACCCGCTGTGCCCATTATGAGGGGTTCCCACCATCCCTGTGCTGAGTTCCGGGTCTGTACACCCGCTGTGCCCATTATGAGGGGTTCCCACCATCCCTGTGCCAAGTTCCTGGGTCTGTACACCCGCTATGCCCATTATGAGTAGTTCTCACCATCCCTGTTGAACTTTTATTTGTTAGATATGATAACAGAACACACAGGTGAGTAGTAAGACATGAGGGTGGACAGGTATGGAGTCAGGGGGATCTCACTGGTGGAGTATCCAAGACATACAAGAAGGTGGCAGACTCCGCCCAGCCTGCTCCACCTATAACTAAAAGTTGAATTTTGGGTGGACTGGCCCTTTAAATGTCCGGTGGTCTAAATGAAGACCAAAGTATTTTAATCTGGAAAGTGAGCCGGGGGACGGGGATTAGACGTTGGAGATATCGGTGACCCCGCTTGACCCGCTTCCTCCCATTCCAGCAGTCAGAGATGATGGCTGATCTGTACAATCATAGCGGGAAGCGCCCTGCAACGCCATCCGAAGACGCGGCTAATTAGAAAACGTTTTATTGGATCAGGCGTTGGGCCTCTGGGGTCCTTCATTGCGCTCAATGCAAAAAATAAAAAGAAGAAAAGAAAGTTGATTTTCTCTGCAGTTTTCATTCATCTTGCGGCATTGCGTCTACGCTCCGGCGGTTTTTCATCGGGAAATTGAGGTCAGACCCGCCACGTCCTCCAAACTCCGCGATTAACTTTCGTAGATCGCTTTGCTGTCTCGCTCATTGTTTTAATTAGAGTTGGAGGTCGTGCTGGAATGAGCTGAGGACATAACGCTGCAGGGGCACCGCGACGCAACGCGAAGATCCCCCTGACCCCCCTTTTTTTATGGAGGGGGTCAGGTGACGTCGGTGGAGGGGGACATCGCGGGAGCAAGAAGGAAGGTCTACTTTGGTTTGCCTGTTTTTTAGGGTGCCCACTTTCGCATTGCAGTAGCGTGCGCCTTAATATGTGCATTACTGCCGCGCGTGGTACATACATTGCATACATACCAAGCCCGGGTTCACATTGTAGCGATTCCAGCGCCGATTCCCGCATCTCTCCCGCAGGCAGCTCACACTGCCCTCTGCGAACCGCTGCGGAGGACAATACAATGTTTAATGACACCCACCAAATTCAACCACTAGGTGGCCCTAAGTATTGTAGGAAATTTCTGTAATACTTAGCGACACCCAGTGGCCAAATGTGGTGTTTTCCATTTTAAAATCAACAAAAAATGTTACTAGCCTGTTTCCTGTGCTGTCCAAATGTTTGTCAAATCGAATTCAACCACTAGATGGCCCTAAGTATTGTAGGAAATTTCTGTAATACTTATCGACACCCAGTGGCCAAATGTGGTATTTTTCATTTTAAATAAACAAAAAATGTTGTTAGGCTATTTCCTGAACTGGTTGAATGTTTGTCTTTGATATAAAACAGAAAATACCAAATTCAACCACTAGGTGGCCCTAAGTATTGTAGGATAGTTCTGTAATACTTAGTGACATTCAGTGGCCAAATGTGGTATTTTCCATTTTAAAATCAACAAAAAATTTTACTAGCCTGACTAGGAAATGTCTGTAATACTTAACGACATCCATTGGCCAAATGTAGTATTTTCCATTTTAAATCTCCTGAACTGGTCGAATGTTTGTCATTGATATAAAATATAAAACACTAAATTCAACCACTAGATGGCCCTAAGCATTGTAAAAAATGTATTTTATACTTAGCGACACCCAGGGACCAAATGTGGTATTTTCCATTTTAAATAAACAGCAAATGTTGTTAGGCTATTTCCTGTACTGGTCGAATGTTTGTCTTTGATATAAAACAGAAAATACCAAATTCCACCACTAGGTGGCCCTAAGTATTGTAGGAAATTTCTATAATACTTATTGACACCCAGTGGCCAAATGTGGTATTTTCCATTTTAAATAAACAGCAAATGTTGTTAGGCTATTTCCTGAACTGGTCGAATGTTTGTCTTTGATATAAAACAGAAAATACCAAATTCAACCACTAGGCGGCCCCAAGTATTGTAGGAAATGTCTGTAATACTTAGCGACACCCAGTGGCCAAATGTGGTATTTTCCATTTTAAATTCAACAAAAAATTTTACTAGCCTGTTTCCTGAACTGGTCGAATGTTTGTCTTTGATATAAAACAGAAAATATCAAATTTAACTACTAGATGTCTCTAAGCATTGTAGAAAATGTATTTTATACTTAGCGACACCCAGTGGCCAAGTGTGGTATTTTCCATTTTAAAATCAACAAAAAATGTTACTAGCCTGTTTCCTGTGCTGTACGAATGTTTGTCATTCATATAAAACAGAAAATACCAAATTCAACCACTAAATGGCCCTAAGTATTGTAGAACATTTCTGTAATACTTATCGACACCCAGTGGCCAAATGTGGTATTTTTCCTTTTAAATAAACAGAAAATGTTGTTAGGCTATTTCCTGAACTGGTTGAATGTTTGTCTTTGATATAAAACAAAAAATACCAAATTCAACCACTAGGTGGTCCTAAGTATTGTAGGACATTTCTGTAATACTTAGCGACATCCAGTGGCCAAATGTGGTAATTTCCATTTTAAATAAACAGCAAATGTTGTTAGACTATTTCCTGAACTGGTCAAATGTTTGTCATTCATATAAAACTGAAAAATCTAATTCAACCATTAGATGGCCCTAAGAATTGTAGGAAATTTCTGTAATACTTATCGACACCCAGTGGCCAAAGGTGGTATTTTACATTTTAAATAAACAGAAAATGTTGTTAGGCTATTTCCTGTACTGGTCGAATGTTTGTGTTTGATATACAACAGAAAAAATTGAATTCAACCACTAGATGGCCCTAAGTATTGTATGAAATTTCTGTAATACTTATCGACACCCAGTGGCCAAATGTGTTTTTTTCCCATTTTGAATAAACAGAAAATGTTGTTAGGCTATTTCCTGTATTGGTCGAATGTTTGTCTTTGATATAAAATATAAAACACTAAATTCAACCACTAGATGGCCCTAAACATTGGAGAAAATGTATTTTATACTTAGCGACACCCAGGGACCAAATGTGGTATTTTCCATTTTAAATAAACAGAAAATGTTGTTAGGCTATTTCCTGAACTGGTTGAATGTTTGTCTTTGATATAAAACAGAAGATACCAAATTCAACCACTAGGCGGCCCCAAGTATTGTAGGAAATTTCTGTAATACTTAGCGACACCTAGTGGCTAAATGTGGTATTTTCCATTTTAAAATCAACAAAAAATGTTACTAGCCTGTTTCCTGTGCTGTCCGAATCTTTGTCATTCATATAAAACAGAAAAAAAATCGAATTCAACCACTAGATGGCCCTAAGTATTGTAGAAAATGTATTTTATACTTACCGACACCCAGTGGTCAAATGTGGTATTTTATATTTTAAATAAACAGAAAATGTTGTTAGGCTATTTCCTGTACTGGTCGAATGTTTGTCTTTGATATAAAATATAAAACACTAAATTCAACCACTAGATGGCCCTAAACATTGGAGAAAATGTATTTTATACTTAGCGACACCCAGGGACCAAATGTGGTATTTTCCATTTTAAAGAAACAGAAAATGTTGTTAGGCTATTTCCTGAACTGGTCGAATGTTTGTCTTTGATATAAAACAGAAAATACCAAATTCAACCACTAGGCGGCCCCAAGTATTGTAGGACATTTCTGTAATACTTAGCGACATCCAGTGGCCAAATGTGGTATTTTCCATTTTAAATAAACAAAAAATGTTGTTAGGCTATTTCCTGAACTGGTTGAATGTTTGTCTTTGATATAAAACAGAAAATATCAAATTCAACTACTAGATGTCTCTAAGCATTGTAGAAAATGTATTTTATACTTAGCGACACCCAGGGACCAACTGTGGTATTTTCCATTTTAAATAAACAGAAAATGTTGTTAGGCTATTTCCTGAACTGGTCGAATGTTTGTCTTTGATATAAAACAGAAAATACCAAATTCAACCACTAGATGGCCCTAAGTATTGTATGAAATGTATTTTATACTTAGTGACACCCAGTGGCCAAGTGTGGTATTTTCCATTTTAAAATCAACAAAAAATGTTACTAGCCTGTTTTCTGTGCTGTACGAATGTTTGTCATTCATATAAAACAGAAAATACCAAATTCAACCACTAAATGGCCCTCAGTATTGTAGGACATTTCTGTAATACTTATCGACACCCAGTGGCCAAATGTTTCTTTTCCATTTTAAATAAACAAAAAATGTTGTTAGGCTATTTTCTGTACTGGTCAAATGTTTGTCTTTGATATAAAATATAAAACACTAAATTCAACCACTAGATGGGCCTAAGCATTGAAGAAAATGTATTTTATACTTAGCGACACCCAGGGGCCAAATGTGGTACTTTCCATTTTAAATAAACAGAAAATGTTGTTAGGCTATTTCCTGAACTGGTCGAATGTTTGTCTTTGATATAAAACAGAAAATACCAAATTCAACCACTAGGTGGCCCCAAGTATTGTAGGAAATTTCTGTAATACTTAGCGACATTCAGTGGCCAAATGTGGTATTTTCCATTTTAAAATCAACAAAAAATTTTACTAGCCTGTTTCCTGTGCTGTCCGAATGTTTGTCATTCATATAATACAGAAAAAATCGAATTCAACCACTAGATGGCCCTAAGTATTGTATGAAATTTCTATAATACTTAGCGACACCCAGGGACCAAATGTGGTATTTTCCATTTTAAAGAAACAGAAAATGTTGTTAGGCTATTTCCTGAACTGGTCGAATGTTTGTCTTTGATATAAAACAGAAAATACCAAATTCAACCACTAGGCGGCCCCAAGTATTGTAGGACATTTCTGTAATACTTAGCGACATCCAGTGGCCAAATGTGGTATTTTCCATTTTAAATAAACAAAAAATGTTGTTAGGCTATTTCCTGAACTGGTTGAATGTTTGTCTTTGATATAAAACAGAAAATATCAAATTCAACTACTAGATGTCTCTAAGCATTGTAGAAAATGTATTTTATACTTAGCGACACCCAGGGACCAACTGTGGTATTTTCCATTTTAAATAAACAGAAAATGTTGTTAGGCTATTTCCTGAACTGGTCGAATGTTTGTCTTTGATATAAAACAGAAAATACCAAATTCAACCACTAGATGGCCCTAAGTATTGTAGGAAATGTATTTTATACTTAGTGACACCCAGTGGCCAAGTGTGGTATTTTCCATTTTAAAATCAACAAAAAATGTTACTAGCCTGTTTTCTGTGCTGTACGAATGTTTGTCATTCATATAAAACAGAAAATACCAAATTCAACCACTAAATGGCCCTCAGTATTGTAGGACATTTCTGTAATACTTATCGACACCCAGTGGCCAAATGTTTCTTTTCCATTTTAAATAAACAAAAAATGTTGTTAGGCTATTTTCTGTACTGGTCAAATGTTTGTCTTTGATATAAAATATAAAACACTAAATTCAACCACTAGATGGGCCTAAGCATTGAAGAAAATGTATTTTATACTTAGCGACACCCAGGGGCCAAATGTGGTACTTTCCATTTTAAATAAACAGAAAATGTTGTTAGGCTATTTCCTGAACTGGTCGAATGTTTGTCTTTGATATAAAACAGAAAATACCAAATTCAACCACTAGGTGGCCCCAAGTATTGTAGGAAATTTCTGTAATACTTAGCGACATTCAGTGGCCAAATGTGGTATTTTCCATTTTAAAATCAACAAAAAATTTTACTAGCCTGTTTCCTGTGCTGTCCGAATGTTTGTCATTCATATAATACAGAAAAAATCGAATTCAACCACTAGATGGCCCTAAGTATTGTATGAAATTTCTATAATACTTAGCGACACCCAGTGGCCAAATGTGGTATTTTTCATTTTAAATAAACAAAAAATGTTGTTAGGCTATTTCCTGAACTGGTTGAATGTTTGTCTTTGATATAAAACAGAAAATACCAAATTCAACCACTAGGTGGTCCCAAGTATTGTAGGACATTTCTGTAATACTTAGCGACATCCAGTGGCCAAATGTGGTATTTTCCATTTTAAATAAACCAAAAATGTTGTTAGGCTATTTCCTGAACTGGTCGAATGTTTGTCTTTGATATAAAACAGAAAATATCAAATTCAACTACTAGATGTCTCTAAGCATTGGAGAAAATGTATTTTATACTTAGCGACACCCAGGGACCAAATGTGGTATTTTCCATTTTAAATAAACAGAAAATGTTGTTAGGCTATTTCCTGAACTGGTCGAATGTTTGTCTTTGATATAAAACAGAAAATACCAAATTCAACCACTAGGTGGCCCCAAGTATTGTAGGAAATTTCTGTAATACTTAGCGACACCCAGTGGCCAAATGTGGTATTTTCCATTTTAAAATCAACAAAAAATGTTACTAGCCTGTTTCCTGTGCTGTCCGAATCTTTGTCATTCATATAAAACAGAAAAAAAATCGAATTCAACCACTAGATGGCCCTAAGTATTGTAGAAAATGTATTTTATACTTATCGACACCCAGTGGCCAAATGTGGTATTTTCCATTTTAAATAAACAGAAAATGTTGTTAGGCTATTTCCTGAACTGGTCGAATGTTTGTCTTTGATAGAAAACAGAAAATACCAAATTCAACTACTAGATGGCCCTAAGTATTGTAGGACATTTCTGTAATACTTAGAGACACCCAGTGGCCAAATGAGGTATTTTCCTTTTTAAATAAACAGAAAATGTTGTTAGGCTATTTCCTGTACTGCTCGAATGTTTGTCTTTGATATAAAATATAAAACACTAAATTCAACCACTAGATGGGCCTAAGCATTGAAGAAAATGTATTTTATACTTAGCGACACCCAGGGGCCAAATGTGGTACTTTCCATTTTAAATAAACAGAAAATGTTGTTAGGCTATTTCCTGAACTGGTCGAATGTTTGTCTTTGATATAAAACAGAAAATACCAAATTCAACCACTAGGCGGCCCCAAGTATTGTAGGAAATTTCTGTAATACTTAGCGACACCCAGTGGCCAAATGTGGTGTTTTCCATTTTAAAATCAACAAAAATTTTTACTAGCCTGTTTCCTGTGCTGTCCGAATGTTTGTCATTCATATAATACAGAAAAAAATCGAATTCAATCACTAGATGGCCCTAAGTATTGTATGAAATTTCTGTAATACTTATCGACACCCAGTGGTCAAATGTGGTATTTTCCATTTTAAATAAACAGAAAATGTTGTTAGGCTATTTCCTGAACTGGTCGAATGTTTGTCTTTGATAGAAAACAGAAAATACCAAATTCAACCACTAGATGGCCCTAAGTATGGTATGAAATTTCTGTAATACTTATCGACACTCAGTGGCCAAATGTGTTTTTTTCCCATTTTGAATAAACAGAAAATGTTGTTAGGCTATTTCCTGTACTGGTCGAATGTTTGTCTTTGATAGAAAACAGAAAATACCAAATTCAACTACTAGATGGCCCTAAGTATTGTAGGACATTTCTGTAATACTTAGAGACACCCAGTGGCCAAATGAGGTATTTTCCTTTTTAAATAAACAGAAAATGTTGTTAGGCTATTTCCTGTACTGCTCGAATGTTTGTCTTTGATATAAAATATAAAACACTAAATTCAACCACTAGATGGGCCTAAGCATTGAAGAAAATGTATTTTATACTTAGCGACACCCAGGGACCAAATGTGGTATTTTCCATTTTAAATAAACAGAAAATGTTGTTAGGCTATTTCCTGAACTGGTCGAATGTTTGTCTTTGATATAAAACAGAAGATACCAAATTCAACCACTAGGCGGCCCCAAGTATTGTAGGAAATTTCTGTAATACTTAGCGACACCCAGTGGCCAAATGTGGTGTTTTCCATTTTAAAATCAACAAAAATTTTTACTAGCCTGTTTCCTGTGCTGTCCGAATGTTTGTCATTCATATAATACAGAAAAAAATCGAATTCAATCACTAGATGGCCCTAAGTATTGTATGAAATTTCTGTAATACTTATCGACACCCAGTGGCCAAATGTGGTATTTTCCATTTTAAATAAACAGAAAATGTTGTTAGGCTATTTCCTGAACTGGTCGAATGTTTGTCTTTGATAGAAAACAGAAAATACCAAATTCAACCACTAGATGGCCCTAAGTATTGTATGAAATTTCTGTAATACTTATCGACACTCAGTGGCCAAATGTGTTTTTTTCCCATTTTGAATAAACAGAAAATGTTGTTAGGCTATTTCCTGTACTGGTCGAATGTTTGTCTTTGATATAAAATATAAAACACTAAATTCAACCACTAGATGGCCCTAAGCATTGGAAAAAATGTATTTTATACTTAGCGACACCCAGGGGCCAAATGTGGTACTTTCCATTTTAAATAAACAGCAAATGTTGTTAGGCTATTTCCTGTACTGGTTGAATGTTTGTGTTTGATATACAACAGAAAATACCAAATTCAACCACCAGATGGCCCCAAGTATTGAAGAAAATCTATTTTATACTTAGCGACACCCAGTGGCCAAATGTGGTATTTTCCATTCTAAATCAACAAAAAAAACACTCAACCAGCACAGAACAAAGCTTAATAACATTTGTTTTTTTGTTTGATTTTGTTTCTTTTGCCCCATTCGCACAGAACAAATGCACATGCGCTTTCACCGATATTTTTATTAATTAAATTAATTTGTTATGAATACGCCCCAAGGTGAGAGTAAATCCAGAACAGGAGATGAGTGGTGGGGAGGAGATTTCCCTCTCTGGATTTCCTGTAGTGTTCGTGGGACAGGAAGTGAAGGAAAATCTCCCAAGGGAGACACAGACAGTAAAAAAAGGCTGCAGTGGTTCTAATGTTGGACAATGAAAGAGTTAACTCAGAAATTCCCATAACCCCCCCTCCCCCTCCCCCTCCCCACTTCAAAACCCGGAGCATCTGTCTGAGAGCGATGCTCATTTAATCGCAAGCTGGGTTCCATTTGATGGCAAATTCACACATAAATAAAGTAAACTGGACGGCATAATTAAGCGACACGCGCTGGGGGGGAGCCACAGACAACGTTTGATATCTCCTTGTCAGCAGGAAATAATGGCGTACAGACACAAGAATACCGACGCCTTTCCGGGAACCGGGAGCCCGCGGTGTGTCATCGGACTGCGCTATGAATAGCCTTTAATCATTCCCTTTACATGATCAATACTTCTATTGCACGGGATCGGAGCTTTCCTCACCACTTCAGCTCCGGAAGGTTTTACCCCCCTTCATGACCAGGCCATTTTTTTTTTTTTGCTATTCAGCACTGCCCTACTTTATTTCAGTGTAAATTTTTTTTAAACATACATACAGAATAATTCTACACAAATGGTACTTACATACCAACACCAACAAAACAAACATACAAGTAAAACAACAAACTGGGCTTTTAAGGAGCACCTAAATATACAAGTACATATAATATACAATACACAGTAAAACCTCGGATTGCGAGCAGAATTTGGTCCGGGAAACATGCTTGTAATCCAAAGCACTTGTATATCAAAGCAAATTTCCCAATAAGAAATAATGGAAACTCAGATGATTCATTCCACAACCATTTATTCATAAGTCCTTCAGTTTATAGTCCATATAAAAATGTGATTGGATGTGTAACCATAAAACGAGAAGGCCTGGCTCTCAGTCTCCTCACGAATTCATCCCAAAGGTGTTTTATTGGGTTGAGGTCAGGACTCTGTGCAGGCCAGTCAAGTTCCTCCACCCAAAACTCGCTCATCCATGTCTTTATGGACGTTGCTTTGTGCACTGGTCCAAATCATATGGTGGAGGGGGGATTATGGTGTGGAGGAAGGAGGGATTATGGTGTGGAGGGGGGATCATGGTGTGGGGGTGGAGGGGGGATTATGGTGTGGGGAAGGGGGGATTATGGTGTGGGGGGAAGGGTGGATTATGGTGTGGGGGGGAGGGGGGATTATGGTGGTGGGGGGTTGTTTTTCAGGGGTTGGGTTTGGCCCCTTAGTTCCAGTGAAGGGAACTCTTAAGGCGTCATCATACCAAGACAATTTTGGACAATTTCATGCCCCAACTTTGTGGGAACAGTTTGGGGACGGCCCCTTCCTGTTCCAACATGACTGCCCACCAGTGCACAAAACAAGGTCCATAGAGACACGGAGGAGCGAGTTTTGGGTGGAGGAACTTGACTGGCCTGCACAGAGTCCTGACCTGAACCCCATAGAACACCTTTGGGATGAAGTAGAGCGGAGACTGCGAGCCAGGCCTTCTCGTCCAACATCAGTGCCTGACCTCACAAATGCTCTTCTGGAAGAACGGTCAAACATTCCCATAGACACCCTCCTAAACCTTGTGGACGGCCTTCCTAGAAGAGTTGAAGCTGTTATAGCTGCAAAGGGCCAACTCAATATTGTACCCTCCGGACTAAGACTGGAAGGTCATTAAAAGTCATGTGCGTGTAAAGGCAGGCGTCCCAATACTTTTGGCAATAGAGTTTATATTGTATCCTAAGTGCTAAACGGCAATTTTTCATTTCTCGGAGGTTCCATCTTGCCGCCTGCCAATCACTGTTTGAAAGGGAATTTGGCTTCCGTCTATAAATTCCGAGGAGCCTTAATTATCCCCGATGTAAGGGTGCCATCTAATCATAGGCCTAACCGCTAACAACTGCATTCATTTCCCATAATCCCCTTTGGCTTTCACCGCATTGGCGCTCTCGTCGCTGCAGGTGTGTGACCCCCGCAGGTGGCGCGTTTTATCTGGAGATAAAAGGGATTGTACACCACACCGACCCCCCTCTGATGCTTCAGGAATCCGCAGAATGCATTAACTGTATTAAAACATGTGCATAGTATTGACTTAGACATCAAAGCCGACCACAGAGGAGGCACCGCGGTCAGGAGATCCTCAGGCGCGCTCATCGGTGACCCGGGGGAATTTCAGAAATATGGCATAACATCAATCCCGAATGGATTTCTCTAACTGACTTCTAACTATAGCCAACTGTATCATGTCAGTTAAAAGTTAAAGCTGCCCCTGCAGGATTCAGAGATGAGACTGCAAGCTCTTGTCACGTGATTCCCTACTGAACAACATGATCACCAATGTAAGGAACATTCTTCCCACTGATCACCAATGTAAGGAACATTCTTCCCACTGACCACCAATGTAAGGAACATTCTTCTCACTGATCCCCAATGTACGGAACATTCTTCCCACTGATCACCAATGTAAGGGACATTCTTCCCACTGATCACCAATGTAAGGAACATTCTTCTCACTGATCACCAATGTAAGGAACATTCTTCCCACTGATCACCAATGTAAGGAACATTCTCCTCACTGATCACCAATGTAAGGAACATTCTTCTCACTGATCACCAATGTAAGGAACATTCTTCTCACCGATCACCAATGTAAGGAACATTCTTCCCACTGATCACCAATGTAAGGAACATTCTTCTCACTGATCACCAATGTAAGGAACATTCTTCTCACTGATCACCAATGTAAGGAACATTCTTCTCACTGATCACCAATGTAAGGAACATTCTTCTCACTGATCACCAATGTAAGGAACATTCTTCTCACTGATCACCAATGTAAGGAACATTCTTCTCACTGATCACCAATGTAAGGAACATTCTTCTCACTGATCACCAATGTAAGGAACATTCTTCCCACTGATCACCAATGTAAGGAACATTCTTCCCACCTGATCACCAATGTAAGGAACATTCTTCCCACCGATCAGCAATGTAAGGAACATTCTTCTCACCGATCACCAATGTAAGGAACATTCTTCCCACTGATCACCAATGTAAGGAACATTCTTCTCACTGATCACCAATGTAAGGAACATTCTTCTCACTGATCACCAATGTAAGGAACATTCTTCTCACTGATCACTCATGTAAGGAACATTCTTCTCACTGATCACCAATGTAAGGAACATTCTTCTCACTGATCACCAATGTAAGGAACATTCTTCCCACTGATCACCAATGTAAGGAACATTCTTCCCACTGATCACCAATGTAAGGGAAATTTTTTCCGCTGACCACCAATGTAAGGGGCATTTCCTCTGCATGTAACTCTAAAGCCTGAACCAGGTAAAAGACTGTGTTTAAGGAAATTGGAAAGTAGGGATTATACCGGTATAATCCCTACTTTCCAATTTCCTTAAACACTTACTTACCAAAAGGGATGAGGTGCTGTATAACGTTGTGGATCCTCTCTGCCATTTATACACAGGTAAAAGACTGTCATTTCCTTTGGAGGACCAAAGTTTCTTAGGTGAGGGGAGTGTGTAGCGGCTGCTCTGCATCCTCACTACATTGCCAAGCTGGCTGGGACTCTCATTGAACAGAGACACAGCTTGTCAGCTCTGCAGGAGGGATTTCCCCCTTCCTTTTCTTCTAACTGGGAGATGAGTCATAGACATCCTCAAAGGCAACACAGCTCACTCTGCCCTTTCCCCTTATTCTTCATTGGCAGAGGTAAGCTAGCCAATCAATGAAGGACTGTAGGAGCGGCAAGGAACTCTGGGAGATAGAGTTCCCAGCACAAGCTGCCTGATTGAAATCAACACACAGAGAACTACACATCCCAAGAAGCACTGCTGCATAGGAGAGTTTTTACCCCAGAGGCTTCCTGGGATAAGGCAGAGTCACCACGGGGGGAGAAAGAGACACTGGAAAGGGAGCTGCGATAGTAAGTTCAGGGAATCGTTCCTGTTACAGCCCGGAGGTCGCGGCGGACATCCAGAACTGAAGAAAGGACCGAGGGTGTATTTCCAAGCATTCCCGTCAGTGTGCAGTGTTCCTGTGAGGAGGTGGCCTGTCAGGCGCTGGTAAGGACCAGTACCGCCTTATTCTCCCCTTGGGCCTCATGACACAGGACTTGGTGAGGGGGCTTTCGCCCAATCCTTCCTAAGCCAGAATACTGAATTGCTAATGTTACCCTGCCTCTCTTAAGTAGAAGGAATTGGGATGCTTTTACACTCTGCCTGGCAGTGAAAGCACCTGTCTGATTTAACTGTAGCTCATCGACGCCTTGTTGTCTACCAGCCCCTTCCGATGTACTTTGTTCATTGCATTACAGAAGATCAACAAGTCACCACCCTAAAGTCATAAAGGGTCCCATCTGTGTTCAGGACTTTATTCACTTACAAGTGGACTCAGGTTGGGGGTTGATTCAGTGCACTGGGTCAGGTATTGCATTTGAACGCGTTTTGATGGGACTGTGGTGCTGGGGTGAAGAAGGGAGAGAACTGACATACAAAACACGGTCATTCCTCTACCCTCCTCCTGCCTGGACTCATATATCTCAATTTAAGTTGAGTTGGGAGATAATTCATAGAAGTAACATCCTACTTTGACCTGTTATTCTCATGTGTTTACCTCTGCTCTCTGGGTTATTTCACTTAAAGGAGTCCCCTGAAAGCAGACAGATTTGATCTTGCCCTATTTCTTTAGTACTTTTGTTCTTTGTTCTATTAATACATATCCGTTTTATTGCTCAATATTACTGTGATTGTTGTTCTATTCTTCTTTAAGCAAGTGCACAGTAAAGTCACTCACTGTGTTCACTATAACCGGTGTCATTTTGCTGTGTTATCTACACTACATCCAGTGGGGTTGGGTCTGTTCTTGGGGTTAAAGAGGCAGAGTAAGGAACCAACAATATTCAAGCGGCTCCTGCGGGGGTAGCGCTACACTTGTATCATGTCTTCAGTCTCTGACCATCTCTTGTATCATGTCTGCCGTCTCTGAACATCTCTAGTATCATGTCTGCTGTCTTTGACCATCTCTTCTATCATGTCTGCAGTCTGACCATCTATTGTATCGTGTCTGTAGTCTCTGACCATCTCTTATATTGTGTCTGCAGTCTCTGACCATTTCTTATATCGTGTCTGCAGTCTCTGACCATCTCTTGTATCATGGCTTCAGTCTCTGACCATCTCTAGTTTCATGTTTGCAGCCTCTGACCATCTCCTGTAGTATGTCTTCAGTCTCTGATCATCTCTAGTATCATGTCTGCAGTATCTGACCATCTCTTGTATCGTATCTGCAGTCTTTGACCACCTCTTGTATCGTGTCTGCAGTCTGACCATATCTTGTTTTGTGTATGCAGTCTCTGATCATCTCTTGTATCATGTCTGCAGTCTCTGACCATCTCTTGTATCATGTCTGCAGTCTCTGACCATCTCCTGTATCATGTCTGCAGTCTCTGACCATCTCTAGTATTGTGTCTGCAGTCCTTGACCATCTCCTGTATCATGTCTGCAGTCTCTGACCATCTCCTGTATCATGTCTTCAGTCTCTGACCATCTCCTGTATCATGTCTTCAGTCTCTGACCATCTCCTGTATCATGTCTGCAGTCTCTGACCATCTCCTGTATCATGTCTGTAGTCTCTGACCATCTCCTGTATCATGTCTGTAGTCTCTGACCATCTCCTGTATCATGTCTTCAGTCTCTGACCATCTCCTGTATCATGTCTGCAGTCTCTGACCATCTCCTGTATCATGTCTGTAGTCTCTGACCATCTCCTGTATCATGTCTGCAGTCTCTGACCATCTCCTGTATCATGTCTTCAGTCTCTGACCATCTCCTGTATCATGTCTTCAGTCTCTGACCATCTCCTGTATCATGTCTGCAGTCTCTGACCATCTCCTGTATCATGTCTGTAGTCTCTGACCATCTCCTGTATCATGTCTGCAGTCTCTGACCATCTTCTGTATCATGTCTGCAGTCTTTCACTTTATCCTGTTGTCTGCTGTCTCTGAGACTGAATATTCATTGAATTTTATGTTTGGCCCTTTGGCGAAGTCGGGGGCCACACTTGAGGCTCCCCTCCCTGCATATCGATAAATTTGACCACCACTGGTTGAAAGGACGACCTATTCCCCCAATCACCAGCTAAAGATTAGAGAAGAAGAAGAATAGGAAGAAGAAGCAATTGGAACCAGTGGGAACTTCTGATCAGGATTCTTCTATTGGTTCTGCGACTCCAACTAGTGAAGTCGCTGGATCAGCAATTTCCTGAACAAAAAGGTCAGAAACTGTAACTTTGTTATTTCTCTCGGGGTGTTTCCAGGGCGATTTTGAAGTGCAACAAAATTTGTGGCAGTGAAGAAGAGACAAGCAGGTGAATCTTTATTTTCCCCGCTGCGCATTCAAGGGTGAAGCCATTAGGGGGGTCTACCCTTCCGCATCCATACAGGCAATTATAGGACGGCCTGGGATGTCAGTGTGATAATAAAATGCATCAAGGAGTCACGGAATTGGATTCTTGTCTCTACATTATTCGCTTATTGCGCAGAATACGGAGACGGCGGACATGCTGTTTGTTGTTATTGATCCGTATTGAAAATATCCAGCAGCAAAGTTTAATTGAAACGCGCAGCTTGGGCCCTCGACAGACTGTCAATGAGCTGCGCTGCTCATCAGCGAGGGGGCGATCGGGGAAATAAACGTTCCCACTATGCTGAGAGTTCCACGGGCAAATGTTGGAAACAATGTTTCAAACGTTACGCTACTCTTTGTTTTATCGTGTGCAGTGATGTAAGTAACTGAGTTAAAATAAACTGAGTTACGTAACGCAGTTACTTTAGAGGGTAACGAGTATCTAACTGATTACTTTTCCCCTCATGGTAACTCAGTTCCCATTACTTTGGCTTAGTTACCCCAATTACATCTACCGCCACTAGATGGCAGTAGTGTAATTCCGGTGTCCTGACAAAAAAGTTCCCCCGCCGGATAAGGACCCCCCTGTACTGCGCAGACGCAGGGCTTGTGCAGTACGAAGGACTACGGAGCTTCCGAAAATTGCCGAACCTAAACAGCTCTGAGTGAACTCTACACCGCGCAGGCGCAGTTAACATGTAATTGTACGAGGCGATGCCGCACGCTCCCGATGCTCGTGCTACTCTGCAAGGGGCGTCTATCTTGTAAGTAAGGGGCGGGTCTAGTATTACTGTAACCAAGGGGCGCATTTATTATTATAGTTATATATCGAGCTCTGCCCATTAATTTAACATTCGCCCTCTTCTGTAGCCATTCGCCCCTTACACGATACAATAATAATAGACCCGCCCCTTACACGATATAATAATAATAGACCCGCCCCTTACACGATATAATAATAATAGACCCGCCCCTTACACAATATAATAATAATAGACCCGCCCCTTACACGATATAATAATAATAGACCCGCCCCTTACACGATATAATAATAATAGACCCGCCCCTTACACGATATAATAATAATAGACCCGCCCCTTACACGATATAATAATAATAGACCCGCCCCTTACACGATATAATAATAATAGACCCGCCCCTTACACGATATAATAATAATAGACCCGCCCCTTACACGATATAATAATAATAGACCCGCCCCTTACACGATATAATAATAATAGACCCGCCCCTTACACGATATAATAATAATAGACCCGCCCCTTACACCATATAATAATAATAGACCCGCCCCTTACACGATATAATAATAATAATAGACCCGCCCCTTACACAATATAATAATAATAGACCCGCCCCTTACACGATATAATAATAATAATAGACCCGCCCCTTACACCATATAATAATAATAGACCCGCCCCTTGCTTACACGCTATAACAGATCTGCCCTTGGTTAGAGTAATAATAGAGCAGCCCCTTGGTTACACGATATATATAACAATAATAATAAATGCGCCCCTTGGTTACAGTAATATTAGACCCGCCCCTTAGTTACACGTATAGAATATTTTAAAAAAAAAAGTCAGTTACTTTGCTGAGTAACTAATTACTTTTCCAATGTAGTAACTGAGTTACTAACGCAATTACTTTTTGGGAGAAGTAATTTGTAACTTAACTAAATTACTTTTTTAAAGTAAGATGAGCAACACTGATCGTGTCAAAGCATTATTTTCCCCTCGGAGGAACGGCCAACGGGAGCCACCAAGGGATCTGTATTTCCATTTCCTCTGTTCCCTCCCAGCCTTGGCATCCCTTTAACCCCTTCCATACCGGGCACTTTCCCCCCTTCCTGCCCAGGACAATTTTAAAGCCCCATACACACGGTCGGATTTTCCGATGGATTCTGTCCTATCGGACAATGTTGTCGGAAATTCCGACCGTGTGTAGGCACCATCGGACATTTTCCATTGGATTGTCCGACGGACAAAGTCCTATCTCCTGCTGGATAGATTTTTTGACAACAAAGTCCGATCACACCAAATCCGATCGTGTGTCCGACCGTGTGTACGCAAAACCAGCATCGGACAAAGTACGACGGACCTGGTCCTCGGATAATCTGAGCGTGTGTATGGGGCTTTAGCTTTCAGCTCCGTCACACTTTGAATGACAATTGCGCGGTCATGTAACACTGTACCCATACTACATTTTTATAATTTTCTTCCCACAAATAGAGCTTTCTTTTGGTGGTATTTGATTATCTCTGCGGTTTTACATTATTGCGCTATAAACGAAAAAAGAGCGACAATTTTGAAAAAAAAAAACTGATGGGCACTGATTAGACATGTGCACAACAAAAAAATTTGTTTATTTTCGTTTCGTTTTTTTCGTTTCCGAAAAAAATTTTTTTATTTTCGTTTTGTCTTTTTCGTTTCCGTTGATTCGTAACGATTCGTAAATTCGTAAGTCGTCGGTGTTCGTATTCGTAACGATTCGTACATTCGTAAGAGTTATTTTTCGTTGATTCGTTAGTTTAATTTTCGTTTATTCGTTTATTCGAAATTCGGACGCATTCGTATTTATTCGTACATTCATAACATTCGTAGATTCGTAATCGGAGCATAATTCATAATTTTATGTAATGTGTATGCTATTAATAATTTACGAGTCGAAAAAAAAAGTTACGAATCAAAAAAAAAGTTACGAATGTACGAATTTTTTCGTTCAATCCATTCGAAGCACGTTAAGCAACGCCATTGTAAGAGACACGGAAAATTACCAATTCAACAAGAAAAAAAAAAGTTACGAATGTACGAATTTTTTCGTTCATTTTCGTTGTTCCTGTTTTTGTTTTTCGGATTTTCTTCATTCGTACATTCGTTGTTTCTAATTAGTTATTTTTGGACTTTTGTTGTTTTTCGGATTCGTACGATTCGAACGATTCGTTATTCGGATTCGTTCGATTCGAACGATTCGTTCATTCGTACGAAAACGAACGCACGAAAATAACGAAAAAAAACTAAACGAATTGCACATGTCTAGCACTGATAGGCGGCACTGACAGCACTGATGGCACTGATAGGCAGCGCTGATGGGCACTGATAGGTGGCACTGGATTTGGCAGCACTGATGAGGAGCTAGTGACAGGCTTTACTGAGTGCCACTGATTGGCACTTTGATGGGGCACTGACAGGCATCACTGATGGGGTACTGATTGGCACTATTTTGGGCACTGTTGTGGGCACTGATCTGTACTTTCATTGGCACCAACAGGCTTTATAGAGGGGGACAGGCTGGCAGGTGATGGGCATTGATTGGCACGTTTGATGGGGCTGTGCTGATAATCAATGTGCTGATTTTCAGCACAGACCCCCCCCCCCCTCTGACAGGGACAGCCGCCGAATGGGTCTCCCTGTCGGCGTGAACCGAGGAAAGCCGTTTACCGACACTTCCTGGTTCACGTGATGATCAGCTGTGATTGGTAACAGCTGATCACATGGTATGAAGCCTCTGTCAGAGGCTTCATACCACAATCGGAGTTGCGGTTCGTCAGACTGACACATAGCACCTCCGATCGCCGCCCTGCGGGCGCACGCCGCCTCTGTTGTACTGATCACGTCATATGAAGTCCGGTCAGGATAAGTAAACCATTTTGCCGCCGTAATTCTGCTATACGGCGGGCGGCAAGTGGTCAAATGGGTCTTTACCCAAGGGGGCAAGATGGACTTCTTTATCATGTGAGCAATGTGATTGGCTATGAAGATCGAAAGGCTATTTCTGCAGCCGCACACCTATCCGGCCATGTCTTTGTGAAGTAGAAGCAGCCTCAGCTCATTCCATCAGAAGTCACTCCCCCAACGCGTTTCGCCCCACCCCTGGGGCCTTATTATGGAGGTAGGAGAAAAAGAAGTCCGAAAACTACTCCCTGACATGAAACAACTTCATCCCTAAATTACATGAGAAAACCAAAATTCGCCCAGGGGGGACTTTAACCACATGCCGACCGCGCTATAGTCAAAAGACGGCTACAGCACGGTCGGCTTATCCTGGGAGGAGACGTCCTCCCAGAAACTTGCTCCCGCGCGCCCCCTGGGGCTCGCACTCGGAAACATCCGTGACCGCCGGGTCCCGAGGACCCGGCGCATCACGGTAAACGGCCGCAGATAGCGGCCGTTTACCACGTGATCGCTCCGTCAAATGACGGAGCGATCACATGTACACAAACCGGCGTCACGTCATGACGCCGGGTCCTCCCTCCCCTCTCTGTACCGATCAGTACAGAGGGGAGAGAAGCGGAGAGGGGGAGAGACGGGACCAGCGCTGTGGGCTGGATGTGTAGTGCCCACAGCGCTGGTCAATACACTGCCACCACTGTGCAATGCTCTGCCACCACTGTGCAATGCTCTGCCACCACTGTGCAATGCTCTGCCACCAACCACTGTGCAATACTCTGCCACCACTGTGCAATACTCTGCAACCACTGTGCAATACTCTGCAACCACTGTGCAATACTCTGCAACTACTGTGCAATGCTCTGCAACCACTGTGCAACGCTCTGCCCCCACTGTGCAACGCTCTGCAACCACTGTGCAACGCTCTGCAACCACTGTGCAACGCTCTGCCACCACTGTGCAATGCTCTGCCACCACTGTGCAACGCTCTGCCACCACTGTGCAATGCTCTGCCACCACTGCAATGCTCTGCAACCACTGTGCAACGCTCTGCCACCACTGCAATGCTCTGCAACCACTGTGCAATGCTCTGCAACACTGCAATACTCTGCCAATACTCTGCAATAAATTTTAATAGAAACAAAGAATTTTTATTTATTTTTTTTACCGAATTTTCAGTATATTTTGATTTATAGCGCAAAAATTTAAAAACCCAGCAGTGATTAAATACCACCAAAAGAAAGCTCTATTTGTGTGAAAAAAAGGACACAAAATTCATTTGGGTACAGTGTTGCATGACTGAGTAATTGTCATTCAAAGTGTGAGAGCACCGAAAGCTGAAAATTGGTCTGGTTAGGAAGGGGTTTAAGTGCCCAGTGGGTAAGTGGTTAAATGAAGTGTCCATGGTGATCCCAGGTAAATAAGATGAAAGAGTATAAAAGAGTAACAAAGTTTATTAGAGTGTTAAAACTCACATCCAGTACACGGTATGAACATAGATGGCAAATTCATAAGTACGGCAACATGACATAAAAGTTCTCTAGGCATAGCCATAAGGACAAAACCATCACAAAATATTGGGAGTACAGATATACATAATACATCTCTTACCCGACACGTTTCGCAAGCTTTCCTCGCATCGTCAGGGGCTGATGTGTATATCTGGTGTCTGTAACAAAAAATAAAAGTATTAGAGTATAGGTTATGGTAGAACAAAAGCATGAAGCCAGAACTCTGGGCCGGGCCCCATACAGGAGGACTGGTGGTACCCCGTTATCTATGGCCCAGCCTAAGCTAGCCTAAAGGCTTGCCCAAGAAGCATTGTTCAAGAATAGCAATAGGTGAAGTCACCAAGTGCCAGTGAGGTCCCAAACCCATAGTGCTTTCCTGGCACCCCCAGGAGGTATATCTCCAGGAGTTCTTTGTGTTCCTCGGCCCCTGGCCCATACCTACCAGAAGGCATTGCACTTAGGGAGGGTCCTACCTACAAAATTGGGACAATCCTGGTGCACCAGGCCAAAATCAACCCAAAAGGAAAGGCGGAGACGGAACTAAAACCTTCAGGGCCCTGGTGCAGGAAACCATGAAGGGCCCCCCCTTTCCATCGGTCCCGGGGCCCTTTCCTCTGGTCTGGTTTTAGGTGCCATAGACTGCATAATGTAAAATCACAAAAGTCCCAAGCAAGTCACAAGGAAATCACAATCAAGGAGATCACAAGTAAGTCACAGGACTTTGGGGTCATAGCACTGTGAACCAAGCCTTACGGTCCAACAGAGGTCTTGGGGGCCCCCCCACATTGGCGGAACGACAGGGCCCAGTCACAAGTGCGATCTTTGTGACCCTGGTAGTTCCGCCACTGAGGAAAGGATATCGCACCAGTATCCACCTATTACATAAGAGACAGTGGTGGTGGTGTTTTTTTGGGGGGGGGAGGCGCCAACAACCACCCCCTCAGCGGCTGGTGGCACCTCAAACCACCCAGTGCCTGCTCGCTGCCTTACCCCATCCAGGTGGCGAGCATCAGGCAGGCGGTGGGCATCGGGCATAAGGCGGCGGGCATCGGCTCCTCTGTCCTTTCCTCCATGAATGAATGAATGAATGAATGAATAACTTGTATAGCGCTACAATGCGAACTGAATCGCCTCAAGGCGCTGTATCGGCATTTGGTTGTCGAGCTTCTAGAAGAGGTGGTCTTGAGTTTCTTCCTGAAGGGCTGATGGTTTTCTTCCATGCGGATGTTATGTAGAGCGTTCCATAGCCGTGGTCCTTGGACAGCGAATCTCTGCTCCCCCTTTGATTTGTAGCGGGATTTGGGAATGAGGAGAAGATTTTGATTAGCCGATCGAAGACTGCGATTCGGTGTGTAGTGTTTTATTTTCTCGCGAAGGTATTGCGGGGCGTTTCCATGTGCGCATTTGTGGGTGAGGCAGAGGGTCTTGAATGCGACCCGACTCCTTACATTTAGCCAATGTAGGTTCCTCAGGGAAGGGGAGATGGATTCCCAGGGTTTTTTTCCATAGCTGCGACTCCTCCCCTCCTCCTAGGCGTCCAATAGGATCGCCTGTCCTTTCAGCCAAACGCCTCATGACCCGCTTCCTGGTTGGCCGGGAGCAGGATCAGTGTTAAAATAGTGAATATTCACTCGCTGTTGTAACACACCTGGGTTGGCTCCGTTCGTATTCTGTGCGCCCCGAGCGCACCCTACTTTTGAAGCCTATTAGAGTCTCTGGCTCTAATCGGTGCTTC
The DNA here is from genome assembly GCA_028564925.1 of Lithobates sylvaticus. Classification (NCBI taxonomy): domain Eukaryota; kingdom Metazoa; phylum Chordata; class Amphibia; order Anura; family Ranidae; genus Lithobates; species Lithobates sylvaticus. Next base: position 202,524,114 of record CM053037.1, on the reverse strand, counting down.
AAAAACCCCCCCCCCCCCCCCCCCGCATCCTGAAAGGGGCCGGAAGCATTGGATAGGGGGAGGCGCTGCCCGTGCGCTCCCAATGGATGGGCCGCCATAGATTAGGAATTGCTGCCCCAGAGCAAATACTACAGTTGATCTCAGCCAAAAGGCCAACGCCGTTGCCATGTAATGTAACAGTTGAACGAACAGCGTTGTCACCCCGTTAAAAGAAGAAAAATGAATTCACCGTCAGGATGAATGTTATGGGGGGAAAAAAAAAACAGCTTCATCATAGTGTAAATTAGACGTGCAATTCGTTTCGTTTTTTTTCCGTTTTTCCGTTAAAATTCGTTATATTCGTTCATTCGTTATCGTAGGAATGAACGAACGATTCTCTAAAAATTTTAACGAATTATCGAATCGAACGAATTAGAAAAACAACGAAAATCCGAAATAACCAAATTAGAAACAACGAAACTACGAAAGAAGAAAATCCGAAAAACGAAAACAGGAACAACGAAAATCAAAATGAACGAAAAAATTCGTACATTCGTAACTTTTTTTTTTTTGTTGAATTGGTAATTTTCCGTGTCTCTTACAATGGCGCTGCTTAACGTGCTTCGAATGGATTGAACGAAAAAATTCGTACATTCGTAACTTTTTTTTTTTTTCGATTCGTAATTTTCCGTGTCTCTTACAATGGCGCTGCTTAACGTGCTTCGAATGGATTGAACGAAAAAATTCGTACATTCGTAACTTTTTTTTTTTTTTTGCGATTCGTAATTTTCCGTGTCTCTTACAATGGCGCTGCTTAACGTGCTTCGAATGGATTGAACGAAAAAATTCGTACATTCGTAACTTTTTTTTTTTTTTTTCGATTCGTAATTTTCCGTGTCTCTTACAATGGCGCTGCTTAACGTGCTTCGAATGGATTGAACGAAAAAATTCGTACATTCGTAACTTTTTTTTTTTTTTTTTCGATTCGTAATTTTCCGTGTCTCTTACAATGGCGCTGCTTAACGTGCTTCGAATGGATTGAACGAAAAAATTCGTACATTCGTAACTTTTTTTTTTTTCCGCGATTCGTAATTTTCCGTGTCTCTTACAATGGCGCTGCTTAACGTGCTTCGAATGGATTGAACAAAAAAATTTGTACATTCGTAACTTTTTTATTTTTCAATTCGTAATTTTCCGTGTCTCTTACAATGGCGCTGCTTAACGTGCTTCGAATGGATTGAACGAAAAAATTCGTACATTCGTAACTTTTTTTTTTTTCGATTGGTAATTTTCCGTGTCTCTTACAATGGCGCTGCTTAACGTGCTTCGAATGGATTGAACGAAAAAATTTGTACATTCGTAACTTTTTTTTTTTTTTTCGATTCGTAATTTTCCGTGTCTCTTACAATGGCGCTGCTTAACGTGCTTCGAATGGATTGAACGAAAAAATTCGTACATTCTTAACTTTTTTTTTTTTTTTTCGATTCGTAATTTTCCGTGTCTCTTACAATGGCGCTGCTTAACGTGCTTCGAATGGATTGAACGAAAAAATTCGTACATTCGTAACTTTTTTTTTTTTCGTAATTTTCCGTGTCTCTTACAATGGCGCTGCTGCTTAACGTGCTTCGAATGGATTGAACGAAAAAAATTCGTACATTCGTAACTTTTTTTTTTTTCGATTCGTAATTTTCCGTGTCTCTTACAATGGCGCTGCTTAACGTGCTTCGAATGGATTGAACGAAAAAATTCGTACATTCGTTTTTTTTTTTTCCGCGATTCGTAATTTTCCGTGTCTCTTACAATGGCGCTGCTTAACGTGCTTCGAATGGATTGAACAAAAAAATTCTTACATTCGTAACTTTTTTTTTTTTCGATTCGTAATTTTCCGTGTCTCTTACAATGGCGCTGCTTAACGTGCTTCGAATGGATTGAACGAAAAAATTCGTACATTCGTAAATTTTTTTTTGCGATTTGGAATTTTCCGTGTCTCTTACAATGGCGCTGCTTAACGTGCTTCGAATGGATTGAACGAAAAAATTCGTACATTCGTAACTTTTTTTTTTTTTTTTTCGATTGGTAATTTTCCGTGTCTCTTACAATGGCGCTGCTTAACGTGCTTCGAATGGATTGAACGAAAAAATTGTACATTCGTACTTTTTTTTTTTTTTTTTCGATTCGTAATTTTCCGTGTCTCCTTACAATGGCGCTGCTTAACGTGCTTCGAATGGATTGAACGAAAAAATTCGTACATTCTTAACTTTTTTTTTTCGATTCGTAATTTTCCGTGTCTCTTACAATGGCGCTGCTTAACGTGCTTCGAATGGATTGAACGAAAAAATTCGTACATTCGTAACTTTTTTTTTTTTTCGAATTCGTAATTTTCCGTGTCTCTTACAATGGCGCTGCTTAACGTGCTTCGAATGGATTGAACGAAAAAATTCGTACATTCGTAACTTTTTTTTTTCGATTCGTAATTTTCCGTGTCTCTTACAATGGCGCTGCTTAACGTGCTTCGAATGGATTGAACGAAAAAATTCGTACATTCGTAACTTTTTTTTTTTTTTTGCGATTCGTAATTTTCCGTGTCTCTTACAATGGCGCTGCTTAACGTGCTTCGAATGGATTGAACGAAAAAATTCGTACATTCGTAACTTTTTTTTTTTTTTTTCGATTCGTAATTTTCCGTGTCTCTTACAATGGCGCTGCTTAACGTGCTTCGAATGGATTGAACGAAAAAATTCGTACATTCGTAATTTTCTTTTTTTTTCGATTCGTAATTTTCCGTGTCCCTTACAATGGCGCTGCTTAACGTGCTTCGAATGGATTGAACGAAAAAAATTTGTACATTCGTAACTTTTTTTTTTTTTTTCGATTCGTAATTTTCCGTGTCTCTTACAATGGCGCTGCTTAACGTGCTTCGAATGGATTGAACGAAAAAATTCGTACATTCGTAACTTTTTTTTTTTTTTCGATTCGTAATTTTCCGTGTCTCTTACAATGGCGCTGCTTAACGTGCTTCGAATGGATTGAACGAAAAAATTCGTACATTCGTAACTTTTTTTTTTTTTTTGCGATTCGTAATTTTCCGTGTCTCTTACAATGGCGCTGCTTAACGTGCTTCGAATGGATTGAACGAAAAAATTTGTACATTCGTAACTTTTTTTTTTTTTTTGCGATTCGTAATTTTCCGTGTCTCTTACAATGGCGCTGCTTAACGTGCTTCGAATGGATTGAACGAAAAAATTGTACATTCGTAACTTTTTTTTTTTTTTTTTTTTTTGCGATTCGTAATTTTCCGTGTCTCTTACAATGGCGCTGCTTAACGTGCTTCGAATGGATTGAACGAAAAAATTCGTACATTCGTAACTTTTTTTTTTTTTTTGCGATTCGTAATTTTCCGTGTCTCTTACAATGGCGCTGCTTAACGTGCTTCGAATGGATTGAACGAAAAAATTCGTACATTCGTAACTTTTTTTTTTTTTTGCGATTCGTAATTTTCCGTGTCTCTTACAATGGCGCTGCTTAACGTGCTTCGAATGGATTGAACGAAAAAATTCGTACATTCGTAACTTTTTTTTTTTTTTTTTGCGATTCGTAATTTTCCGTGTCTCTTACAATGGCGCTGCTTAACGTGCTTCGAATGGATTGAACGAAAAAATTCGTACATTCGTAACTTTTTTTTTTTTTTTTTTGCGATTCGTAATTTTCCGTGTCTCTTACAATGGCGCTGCTTAACGTGCTTCGAATGGATTGAACGAAAAAATTCGTACATTCGTAACTTTTTTTTTTTTTTAGATTCGTAATTTTCCGTGTCTCTTACAATGGCGCTGCTTAACGTGCTTCGAATGGATTGAACGAAAAAAAATTCGTACATTCGTAACTTTTTTTTTTTTTTGCGATTCGTAATTTTCCGTGTCTCTTACAATGGCGCTGCTTAACGTGCTTCGAATGGATTGAACGAAAAAATTCGTACATTCGTAACTTTTTTTTTTTTTTTGCGATTCGTAATTTTCCGTGTCTCTTACAATGGCGCTGCTTAACGTGCTTCGAATGGATTGAACGAAAAAATTCGTACATTCGTAACTTTTTTTTTTTTTTTTGCGATTCGTAATTTTCCGTGTCTCTTACAATGGCGCTGCTTAACGTGCTTCGAATGGATTGAACGAAAAAATTCGTACATTCGTAACTTTTTTTTTTTTTTGCGATTCGTAATTTTCCGTGTCTCTTACAATGGCGCTGCTTAACGTGCTTCGAATGGATTGAACGAAAAAAATTCGTACATTCGTAACTTTTTTTTTTTGCGATTCGTAATTTTCCGTGTCTCTTACAATGGCGCTGCTTAACGTGCTTCGAATGGATTGAACGAAAAAATTCGTACATTCGTAACGTTTTTTTTTTTTTTTTTTGCGATTCGTAATTTTCCGTGTCTCTTACAATGGCGCTGCTTAACGTGCTTCGAATGGATTGAACGAAAAAATTCGTACATTCGTAACTTTTTTTTTTTTTTTTTGCGATTCGTAATTTTCCGTGTCTCTTACAATGGCGCTGCTTAACGTGCTTCGAATGGATTGAACGAAAAAAAATTCGTACATTCGTAATTTTTTTTTTTTTTTTCGATTCGTAATTTTCCGTGTCTCTTACAATGGCGCTGCTTAACGTGCTTCGAATGGATTGAACGAAAAAATTCGTACATTCGTAACTTTTTTTTTTTTTTAGATTCGTAATTTTCCGTGTCTCTTACAATGGCGCTGCTTAACGTGCTTCGAATGGATTGAACGAAAAAATTCGTACATTCGTAACTTTTTTTTTTTTTTCGATTCGTAATTTTTCCGTGTCTCTTACAATGGCGCTGCTTAACGTGCTTCGAATGGATTGAACGAAAAAATTCGTACATTCGTAACTTTTTTTTTTTTCCGTAATTTTCCGTGTCTCTTACAATGGCGCTGCTTAACGTGCTTCGAATGGATTGAACGAAAAAATTCGTACATTCGTAACTTTTTTTTTTTTTTGCGATTCGTAATTTTCCGTGTCTCTTACAATGGCGCTGCTTAACGTGCTTCGAATGGATTGAACGAAAAAATTCGTACATTCGTAACTTTTTTTTTTTTTTTTTGCGATTCGTAATTTTCCGTGTCTCTTACAATGGCGCTGCTTAACGTGCTTCGAATGGATTGAACGAAAAAATTCGTACATTCGTAACTTTTTTTTTTTTTTTTTGCGATTCGTAATTTTCCGTGTCTCTTACAATGGCGCTGCTTAACGTGCTTCGAATGGATTGAACGAAAAAATTCGTACATTCGTAACTTTTTTTTTTTTTTTTTGCGATTCGTAATTTTCCGTGTCTCTTACAATGGCGCTGCTTAACGTGCTTCGAATGGATTGAACGAAAAAATTCGTACATTCGTAACTTTTTTTTTTTTTTGCGATTCGTAATTTTCCGTGTCTCTTACAATGGCGCTGCTTAACGTGCTTCGAATGGATTGAACGAAAAAATTCGTACATTCGTAACTTTTTTTTTTTTTTGCGATTCGTAATTTTCCGTGTCTCTTACAATGGCGCTGCTTAACGTGCTTCGAATGGATTGAACGAAAAAATTCGTACATTCGTAACTTTTTTTTTTTTTTTTTGCGATTCGTAATTTTCCGTGTCTCTTACAATGGCGCTGCTTAACGTGCTTCGAATGGATTGAACGAAAAAATTCGTACATTCGTAACTTTTTTTTTTTTTTTTTGCGATTCGTAATTTTCCGTGTCTCTTACAATGGCGCTGCTTAACGTGCTTCGAATGGATTGAACGAAAAAATTTCGTACATTCGTAACTTTTTTTTTTTTTTTGCGATTCGTAATTTTCCGTGTCTCTTACAATGGCGCTGCTTAACGTGCTTCGAATGGATTGAACGAAAAAATTCGTACATTCGTAACTTTTTTTTTTTTTTTTCGATTCGTAATTTTCCGTGTCTCTTACAATGGCGCTGCTTAACGTGCTTCGAATGGATTGAACGAAAAAATTCGTACATTCGTAACTTTTTTTTTTTTTTTTCGATTCGTAATTTTCCGTGTCTCTTACAATGGCGCTGCTTAACGTGCTTCGAATGGATTGAACGAAAAAAATTCGTACATTCGTAACTTTTTTTTTTTTTTTTCGATTCGTAATTTTCCGTGTCTCTTACAATGGCGCTGCTTAACGTGCTTCGAATGGATTGAACGAAAAAATTCGTACATTGGTAACCTTTTTTTTTTTTCGAATTCGTAATTTTCCGTGTCTCTTACAATGGCGCTGCTTAACGTGCTTCGAATGGATTGAACGAAAAAAATTCGTACATTCGTAACTTTTTTTTTTTTTTGCGATTCGTAATTTTCCGTGTCTCTTACAATGGCGCTGCTTAACGTGCTTCGAATGGATTGAACGAAAAAATTCGTACATTCGTAACTTTTTTTTTTTTTTTTGCGATTCGTAATTTTCCGTGTCTCTTACAATGGCGCTGCTTAACGTGCTTCGAATGGATTGAACGAAAAAATTCGTACATTCGTAACTTTTTTTTTTTTTTTTTGCGATTCGTAATTTTCCGTGTCTCTTACAATGGCGCTGCTTAACGTGCTTCGAATGGATTGAACGAAAAAAATTCGTACATTCGTAACTTTTTTTTTTGCGATTCGTAATTTTCCGTGTCTCTTACAATGGCGCTGCTTAACGTGCTTCGAATGGATTGAACGAAAAAATTCGTACATTCGTAACTTTTTTTTTTTTTTTTTGCGATTCGTAATTTTCCGTGTCTCTTACAATGGCGCTGCTTAACGTGCTTCGAATGGATTGAACGAAAAAATTCGTACATTCGTAACTTTTTTTTTTTTTTTGCGATTCGTAATTTTCCGTGTCTCTTACAATGGCGCTGCTTAACGTGCTTCGAATGGATTGAACGAAAAAATTCGTACATTCGTAACTTTTTTTTTTTTTGCGATTCGTAATTTTCCGTGTCTCTTACAATGGCGCTGCTTAACGTGCTTCGAATGGATTGAACGAAAAAATTCGTACATTCGTAACTTTTTTTTTTTTTTCGATTCGTAATTTTCCGTGTCTCTTACAATGGCGCTGCTTAACGTGCTTCGAATGGATTGAACGAAAAAATTCGTACATTCGTAACTTTTTTTTTTTTTTTTGCGATTCGTAATTTTCCGTGTCTCTTACAATGGCGCTGCTTAACGTGCTTCGAATGGATTGAACGAAAAAATTCGTACATTCGTAACTTTTTTTTTTTTTTGCGATTCGTAATTTTCCGTGTCTCTTACAATGGCGCTGCTTAACGTGCTTCGAATGGATTGAACGAAAAAATTCGTACATTCGTAACGTTTTTTTTTTTTTTTTGCGATTCGTAATTTTCCGTGTCTCTTACAATGGCGCTGCTTAACGTGCTTCGAATGGATTGAACGAAAAAATTCGTACATTCGTAACGTTTTTTTTTTTGCGATTCGTAATTTTCCGTGTCTCTTACAATGGCGCTGCTTAACGTGCTTCGAATGGATTGAACGAAAAAATTCGTACATTCGTAACTTTTTTTTTTTTTTGCGATTCGTAATTTTCCGTGTCTCTTACAATGGCGCTGCTTAACGTGCTTCGAATGGATTGAACGAAAAAATTCGTACATTCGTAACTTTTTTTTTTTTTTTTGCGATTCGTAATTTTCCGTGTCTCTTACAATGGCGCTGCTTAACGTGCTTCGAATGGATTGAACGAAAAAATTCGTACATTCGTAACTTTTTTTTTTTTTTAGATTCGTAATTTTCCGTGTCTCTTACAATGGCGCTGCTTAACGTGCTTCGAATGGATTGAACGAAAAAATTCGTACATTCGTAACTTTTTTTTTTTTTTGCGATTCGTAATTTTCCGTGTCTCTTACAATGGCGCTGCTTAACGTGCTTCGAATGGATTGAACGAAAAAATTCGTACATTCGTAACTTTTTTTTTTTTTTTTTGCGATTCGTAATTTTCCGTGTCTCTTACAATGGCGCTGCTTAACGTGCTTCGAATGGATTGAACGAAAAAATTCGTACATTCGTAACTTTTTTTTTTTTTGCGATTCGTAATTTTCCGTGTCTCTTACAATGGCGCTGCTTAACGTGCTTCGAATGGATTGAACGAAAAAATTCGTACATTCGTAACTTTTTTTTTTTTTTTGCGATTCGTAATTTTCCGTGTCTCTTACAATGGCGCTGCTTAACGTGCTTCGAATGGATTGAACGAAAAAATTCGTACATTCGTAACTTTTTTTTTTGCGATTCGTAATTTTCCGTGTCTCTTACAATGGCGCTGCTTAACGTGCTTCGAATGGATTGAACGAAAAAATTCGTACATTCGTAACATTTTTTTTTTTTTTCGATTCGTAATTTTCCGTGTCTCTTACAATGGCGCTGCTTAACGTGCTTCGAATGGATTGAACGAAAAAAATTCGTACATTCGTAACATATTTTTTTTTTTTTTTTTTCGATTCGTAATTTTCCGTGTCTCTTACAATGGCGCTGCTTAACGTGCTTCGAATGGATTGAACGAAAAAATTCGTACATTCGTAACTTTTTTTTTTTTTTCGATTCGTAATTTTCCGTGTCTCTTACAATGGCGCTGCTTAACGTGCTTCGAATGGATTGAACGAAAAAATTCGTACATTCGTAACTTTTTTTTTTTTTTTTGCGATTCGTAATTTTCCGTGTCTCTTACAATGGCGCTGCTTAACGTGCTTCGAATGGATTGAACGAAAAAATTCGTACATTCGTAACTTTTTTTTTTTTTTGCGATTCGTAATTTTCCGTGTCTCTTACAATGGCGCTGCTTAACGTGCTTCGAATGGATTGAACGAAAAAAAATTCGTACATTCGTAACTTTTTTTTTTTTTTGCGATTCGTAATTTTCCGTGTCTCTTACAATGGCGCTGCTTAACGTGCTTCGAATGGATTGAACGAAAAAATTTGTACATTCGTAACTTTTTTTTTTTTTTTTGCGATTCGTAATTTTCCGTGTCTCTTACAATGGCGCTGCTTAACGTGCTTCGAATGGATTGAACGAAAAAATTCGTACATTCGTAACTTTTTTTTTTTTTTTTGCGATTCGTAATTTTCCGTGTCTCTTACAATGGCGCTGCTTAACGTGCTTCGAATGGATTGAACGAAAAAAATTCGTACATTCGTAACTTTTTTTTTTGCGATTCGTAATTTTCCGTGTCTCTTACAATGGCGCTGCTTAACGTGCTTCGAATGGATTGAACGAAAAAATTCGTACATTCGTAACTTTTTTTTGCGATTCGTAATTTTCCGTTGTCTCTTACAATGGCGCTGCTTAACGTGCTTCGAATGGATTGAACGAAAAAATTCGTACATTCGTAACTTTTTTTTTTTTTTTTAGATTCGTAATTTTCCGTGTCTCTTACAATGGCGCTGCTTAACGTGCTTCGAATGGATTGAACGAAAAAATTGTACATTCGTAACTTTTTTTTTTTTTTTCGATTCGTAATTTTCCGTGTCTCTTACAATGGCGCTGCTTAACGTGCTTCGAATGGATTGAACGAAAAAATTCGTACATTCGTAACTTTTTTTTTTTCTATTCGTAATTTTCCGTGTCTCTTACAATGGCGCTGCTTAACGTGCTTCGAATGGATTGAACGAAAAAATTCGTACATTCGTAACTTTTTTTTTTTTTTTTCGATTCGTAATTTTCCGTGTCTCTTACAATGGCGCTGCTTAACGTGCTTCGAATGGATTGAACGAAAAAATTCGTACATTCGTAACTTTTTTTTTTTCGATTCGTAATTTTCCGTGTCTCTTACAATGGCGCTGCTTAACGTGCTTCGAATGGATTGAACGAAAAAATTTGTACATTCGTAACTTTTTTTTTTTTTTTCGATTCGTAATTTTCCGTGTCTCTTACAATGGCGCTGCTTAACGTGCTTCGAATGGATTGAACGAAAAAATTCGTACATTCGTAACTTTTTTTTTTTTTTTTTCGTAATTTTTCCGTGTCTCTTACAATGGCGCTGCTTAACGTGCTTCGAATGGATTGAACGAAAAAATTCGTACATTCGTAACGTTTTTTTTTTTTTTTTTGCGATTCGTAATTTTCCGTGTCTCTTACAATGGCGCTGCTTAACGTGCTTCGAATGGATTGAACGAAAAAATTCGTACATTCGTAACTTTTTTTTTTTTTTGCGATTCGTAATTTTCCGTGTCTCTTACAATGGCGCTGCTTAACGTGCTTCGAATGGATTGAACGAAAAAATTCGTACATTCGTAACTTTTTTTTTTTTTTTCGATTCGTAATTTTCCGTGTCTCTTACAATGGCGCTGCTTAACGTGCTTCGAATGGATTGAACGAAAAAATTCGTACATTCGTAACTTTTTTTTTTTTTGCGATTCGTAATTTTCCGTGTCTCTTACAATGGCGCTGCTTAACGTGCTTCGAATGGATTGAACGAAAAAATTCGCACATTCGTAACTTTTTTTTTTTTGCGATTAGTAATTTTCCGTGTCTCTTACAATGTAATAATAGCATACACATTACATAAAATTATGAATTATGCTCCGATTACGAATCTACGAAAACAATGTTACGAAAGTACGAATAAATCAATCTCACGAAAGTACGAATGTAACTAAATCTACGAAAATACGAATGCGTCCGAATTTCGAATAAACGAAAATGAAACTAACGGAAAAAACGAATCAACGAAAAAAAATAACTCTTACGAATTTACGAATCGCTACGAATACGAACGCCGACGACTTACGGAATTACGAATCAATGGAAACGAAACGAAAATAAACATATTGTTCTATTGTGCGCATGTCTGGTGTAAATGTATTATTTGATAATTATATCGTAAATAGAAACTCTTATCAGTTCTGTATAATGGACGTTCCTGCAGCCATAATGAGGCCTCCAGGCAGATAACGATCGATCGCTCTTCTTTAATTACGCCGGGATCAGTGTTGGCTTGAAGGATACATTTCCTCTTATCTGATGGTGGGAACCTTTTTCCTCACTGACTCCTTTGGAGGTCCCTCGTGGCCATTTTTATCCCCCCCCCCCCCCTGCCTGATTAGACGTCCACCCACCAGCCTGGGAACAATGTGGCAAATATAAACACCCCCCCCCCCCCCAGGCTCCACAAATCAGGGTCTCACCTCCCTCCGCACACAGGAGCTAATTACCATGCATAGGATGAAAGGCCACCGATTTCCTATTCCAGAGCGGCTCGATAAGGTGGCGGGACCTTAAAGATTCCCATTTCTGCGATTCCGGGACGGCCAGATATAGATTCTGCTCTGCGACTGAAAATAGGTTCATAAGAAGATTTACTGGTTTAGATAAATTGCATCGTGTTCCCAGAGTCCCCCCCCCGGCATCGATCAGATAGAAAATTGAAACTTGTGGCGGGGCGCTGGGAATTTAATGATGGCCGCTGTATATAGACAGTCCTCACTGGCTATGACAGTCCAGGTTTTATCGCACCGGCCAAAGATTGATGGAAAAAGTAACCAAAGTTGGGGCCCTTGAAGATAAAACAACAGTTCCCAGCATGGGCATCCGCAGAACTTTTTTCAGGGGGGGGGGGGGGGGGCATCATTTTAGGGTCACCCATGCACCGCCCCTTTTCGACAATGTCATTATCGCATTATTATGGTCAGAGACTGCAGACGTAGTACAGTCTCTAGGATAAGTAATGGATAATGGCCAACAGGCCCTCTTACCAGACCCAGCGAAACTACAGCAGTGATCACTCCGACTGGACGATCGTTCACTCTGGGTTCCCCGGGGGCGACTCTGGTCAGTAGTGTAGCATGTCTGTACCCTGGTAGTGGCTCAGTCTTTCTCTCTCTGGTGGCGCTGGGCAGCATGGCTCTGTCTGGTGGCGCTGGACAGCGTGGCTCTCTCTGATGGCGCTGGACAGCGTGGCTCTCTCTGGTGGTGCTGGACAGCGTGGCTCTCTGGTGGCGCTGGGCAGCGTGGCTCTCTCTGGTGGTGCTGGACAGCGTGGCTCTCTGGTGGCGCTGGGCAGCGTGGCTCTCTCTGGTGGTGCTGGACAGCGTGGCTCTCTGGTGGCGCTGGGCAGCGTGGCTCTCTCTGGTGGTGCTGGACAGCATGGCTCTCTCTTGTGGTGCTGGGCAGCGTGGCTCTCTCTGGTGGCGCTGGACAGCATGGCTCTCTCTGGTGGCGCTGGACAGCATGGCTCTCTCTGGTGGCGCTGGACAGCATGGCTCTCTCTGGTGGCGCTGGACAGCATGGCTCTCTCTGGTGGTGCTGGGCAGCATGGCTCTCTCTGGTGGTGCTGGGCAGCATGGCTCTCTCTCTGGTGGCGCTGGACAGCATGGCTCTCTCTGGTGGCGCTGGACAGCATGGCTCTCTCTTGTGGTGCTGGGCAGCATGGCTCTCTCTCTCTGGTGGCACTGGACACACCCGGGTGCGGCACCTCAATAGAGAAGCAACTGTGCTGAATTTAAGATCCGATCCCTGATTCCAGGGGGGGGGGGGTGGGGGGGGGGGGGGGGGGGGGGGGGGGGGGGGGCAGACAATAGAATAACTTGTGCAAGATTAGTCTGTTACCAAACCCAGGATGTCCT
>CM053037.1:202495127-202511033 GCA_028564925.1 Lithobates sylvaticus | reverse complement strand
GTACCTTCTGGGGGAGCAGGGAGAAGGTTAAGTCCCATTTGGGGAAAAGGGAGAAGGAAAGTCCTTTTGGGGGGAGCAGGGAGAAGGATAAGCTATCATTCTTGGGGAGCAGGGAGAAGGATAAGCTACCATTCTAGGGGAGTAGGGAGAAGGATAAGCTACCATTCTAGGGGAGTAGGGAGAAGGATAAGCTACCATTCTGGAGGAGCAGGGAGAAGGATAAGCTACCATTCTAGGGGAGCAGGGAGAAGGATAAGCTACCATTCTGGGGGAGCAGGGAGAAGGATAAGCTACCATTCTGGGGGAGCAGGGAGAAGGATAAGCTACCATTCTGGGGAGCAGGGAGAAGGATAAGCTATCATTCTAGGGGAGCAGGGAGAAGGATAAGCTACCATTCTAGGGGAGTAGGGAGAAGGATAAGCTACCATTCTAGGGGAGTAGGGAGAAGGATAAGCTACCATTCGGGGGGAGCAGGGAGAAGGATAAGCTACTATTCTGGGGGAGCAGGGAGAAGGATAAGCTACTATTCTGGGGGAGCAGGGAGAAGGATAAGTTACCATTCTGTGGGAGCAGGGAGAAGGATAAGCTACTATTCTGTGGGAGCAGGGAGAAGGATAAGCCACCATTCTGGGGGAGCAGGGAAAAGGATAAGCTATCATTCTGGGGGAGCAGGGAGAAGGATAAGCCACTATTCTGGGGGAGCAGGAAGAAGGATAAGCTACTATTCTGGGGGAGCAGGGAGAAGGATAAGCTACTATTCTGGGGGAGCAGGGAGAAGGATAAGTTACCATTCTGTGGGAGCAGGGAGAAGGATAAGCTACTATTCTGTGGGAGCAGGGAGAAGGATAAGCCACCATTCTGGGGGAGCAGGGAAAAGGATAAGCTATCATTCTGGGGGAGCAGGGAGAAGGATAAGCCACTATTCTGGGGGAGCAGGGAGAATGATAAGCTATCATTCTGGGGGAGTAGGGAGAAGGATAAGCTATCATTCTGGGGGAGCAGGGAGAAGGATAAACTACCATTCTGGGGGAGCAGGGAGAAGGATATGTTACCATTCTGGGGGAGCAGGGAGAAGGATAAGTTACCATTCTGGGGGAGCAGGGAGAGGGATAAGCTATCATTCTGGGGGAGCAGGGAGAAGGATAAGCTACCATTCTGGGGGAGCAGGGAGAAGGATAAGCTATCATTCTGGGGGAGCAGAAAAGAGGGAAGAAGGAGAAGAGAGAAGGATGAGTGACCATACTAGGGGAGAAGGAGAGAGAATGATGAGTGATGATCCAGGAGAAGCAGGGATAGGAGAAAAGAGAGAAAGAGGAGTGACCACACTGAAGGATAAATGAGGTAACCCTACTAACCCCTCAACCCAAGACCTATGGAAACACTACAAACCAAAATTCTAACCAACAAAAATCAAGAAAAACAACAATCAAAAGCCACAAGCCCACAAACAGCACACACTATCAAAAAGCACAAACCAACGTCTTAGCGGCTGCACCGTCCTGATTGTTCAGATAAAGCAGTGAAGAGGCTGCTATTCCAGTGTGTGTGTTGCTGCGTAAAGCTGGGTACACATTGGCAGGAAATCGCCCAGTTCCTGATGAACCGTCCGACTTTCTGTCAGTGTGTACAGCTGTCAGACGTAGGGACATGCTGGAGAACCAGCAGCCAATGGCTGCAAATGCTGCTCAGTGTATTCTGTCGGGGAGGGGGAAGTCCCCTGTCAGAACACAATAGCACAGCGGGAGAGATCACCACATCACTTGGTGTACGGAGATCTGTCACATCTGGTTGAATGAAGAACAAATCGCAGTGTGTAACGGGCTTAAAGCCGGGTCCAATATCTTTGCAGTGGTCTCGGAACAAACAGGACTGTGCAGCAGCTCATACGTTGTCACGGCTTCACTCAACACACACACAACTAAATTCCAGCCTCTTTGCTGCGGCACAGTCCTGTTTGTTCAGACACAGCTGCAGAGTATTCCGTTGTGTGTGTGGGGCTAAGTAAGGTCGGGCCAACGTCTCTGCAGCTATATCTGAACAGACAGGACTCTACAGCAGCGAAGACATTGGCTCGGCCTTACTAAGCCTCGTGTACACAATGGATTGGCAGGTTCTCTGCAGCTGTGTCTGAACAAACAGGACTGTGCCACAGCAAAGAGACGGGACTTTAGTTGTGTGTGTTGCTTAGTAAAGCCGTGACAACATCTTAGCTGCTGCACGGTCCTGTTTGTTCAGAGACCAATGCAAAGACGTTGGGCCCGGCTTTAAGGACTGTGCCACAGAAGAGGCTGGTATTGTGTTGTGTCCATGTGGCTGAAGTCTTTGCTGCTATATCTGAACAAGAAACAGGACTGAGCAGCAGCAAAGAGGCTGACATTCTATTGTGTGCATGTGCCTAAGGCCAGGTCAACGTCTTCACTACTGCACAGTCCTGTTTGTTCAGGAACAGCAGTAAAGAGGCTGGTAGTTAGTTTTGTGCATGAGGCTGAGTAAAGCCGGACCAACAACTAAGCTGTTGTACAGTCCTGTTGCTTGTTCAGGTAGATTAACTGTGTTGCCCCCTCACACCGCCCCCCCTTATATTTACCTGAGTCCTATCATGATCCAGTGCTGTGCCCTGTTACAGCGGCTCTCTCCTCTCTCTCTACTCACAGAGGCAGCAGTGGGAGACAATGGTTCCTGTTGCGGTCTATGAAATCATGGGAGCAGAGAGTGGGGGACAGGGTCAAGCTGCACTGCGTGTGTCAATAGACACACAATGCATGGCTCAGGATCGGGAGGTGGCACTGTTATGGAGGCACTGGTATTCCAGTGTGATTGGCTGGGGAAGCCCGGGTCAATGTCTAGCTCCTGCACAGTCTTCTTTCCTTGTTCAGACTTAGCAGTAGAGAAGAGGCCGGTATAGAGAGTGTGAATGTGTGAATGTGGCTGAGTCAGAGACAACATCCTAGCCGCTGCACAGTCCCATAACTAGCTCAGGAATATCAGCAGCGAGGAGGTCAGTATCTGATATGTGGTGGTAAAATCGTCCTACCTTATATCACAGGGTGTCCTTGGTGCTCCTTCACCTCCTCCCATAGTCCAATCCAGGAGAAGTCCTCTGTAGATGACGGGACGTCTCTGACATCTGACAGGGAAGGCAAATCCTAGCTTCTTCCTTCTCTGTCCTCAGAAGGCTCCTCACTCCACAGACCCTCTGAGAGGCGACAGTATTCTGGGTCAGAGAAAACCATCATAAGACAGGGAGTTACCCTGAGATGACAGAAATTCACCAGGTGGCCCCACCCTCCGTTATAAAAGACCTGTCAGACGCAGCGAAGCCTCACACAGCGGGAGCCTTCCATTTCGCGGAGTGGCCCAGAAGAGACACCGACGCAGTGGAAGAAGATGCCGGAGGAGAAGACCAGAGCAAGAACCACCCTTCACCCATACAACCCCGGCCACCATCACCAAAATTCCCCCAAACTTAAAAACCCCCCCCCCCATGACCCCCATTACATCCCTCTACTCCCCTATTTCATCCACCTACTCTCCTCATACATACCTCCAGACCTCCATCCCCCCCCATTCCATCCCCCTATCCCCCCATAAACCCCCCAGATCCCTTTTCCATCTTCTTATCCCCCTACACCCCCATGCCATCCTCCCATACACCCCCAGGCACCCATCTCCCCCATAACATCCCCTAACTCCTCCCATAAACACCCTCAGACCCCCATTTCATCCCCCTTATTACCCACATATCTACCCCAGGCCCTGATCACCCCTACTCCACTCCCCATCTCCCCCAATACACTCCCATTCCTTACCCCTAATCCCCCATATCACCAATTTCCCCAATCCTACTTCCGGTGTGATCACAGAGCTGTCATTTTGGAAAGTAGAGAAGAATGCATTGGTCTTCAACAAAATGGCGGCCGCAGACATCCCAGAATAATAGCTTCTACGAACAGCAAGTTCTTCTCCTATTGCTTGTAAACTAAGCAGATCCTCGAGAAAAGAATTTTGCTGTGGACGTGACACATTGCGCTCCTTCCCGGCCCGGATTGTATTGGGGAAAGATAATATTCTATGCGGGACATTCAGAGGGAGTCATACCAGGTTCAGCCACCAGATGGCAGCATTTTACTGTCATATAAAGTGCTACCACATTTATCCACAAGGCGGCGACAGAGTACCAGTTATATTCTGTGTATAATAAATCAGTGTGAGCGCTACCAGGATCAGCCAGTAGGTGGCAGCATAGTGTTTGCATGAGATACAGCGCATGCCCAGTCCGCCGCCATTATATGGGAGATAATTGTTTCGATCTTCAGGAAAATGGCGGCGAGGAGGACTTTTCTGTTTAATGTACAGTAATGACCAGAGCAGCTGCTTTATAACGAGCGGGAAATTACTTTGGTCTTCGGTAATATGGCGGCCGTCCAGGACATTTTCCTCATACAGTAAGTTTTCCCTGTCAGGCTCTGCTGCCGCTTTGTAGAAGATGGAGCACCAATCACTGTGCAGTGGGCGTGACCATGTCCGAGCGGCCGTGGTTTACAAAAGCGGGGAAAGTGGCCAGGCTCCGCCCCCACCAATCTAATTGGACAGTTTATAATGTTTCTGAGACTTGGAGCCGGACTTTATTTTGTTATAGAGAAAATGACCCGCATGGAGTTTACTTTTACATAATGAACCCGAAGCTACGAGAAGTGGGCTCTATAGGACGACTAGTCCGCCATTTTATTGAGGACCGGTGTATCGGAAGTGACGTCCATCGCCACCATCTTGCTACACCCCACACTCCTCCATAGTGAGGATACACTGAGAAGGGGGAAGCGGACATCTTGTTGCACCCACCAGATTTTTGCAATTTACACTTATTTTTAACAGTTAAGTGAGATTATATAGGGAAATACAGGACTTAGAACTCCGTCTGACTGGTTAAATGTTGAATTTTAAATGCAGCGAACTTCTCTCAGATTAGCAAACCTGAGATGAGCAGGCTGGGCGCTGCTTTTAAAATTCAACATCTAACCAGTCAGACGGAGTTCTAAGTTCTGTATTTCACTATATAAATTCACTTTACTGTTAATACACTTCAGTGTATTCTTACTATGGAGGAGTGCGGGGTGTAGCAAGATGGCGGTGAATGAACGTCACTTCCGTTAAACATCCTGACGGGTCGCCGAGTATAGTGTGATACCACATTCATCCACAAGGCGGCGACAGAGTATCAGTTATATTCGATGTATAGAAAATCAGTGTGAGCGTTACTAGGATCAGCCAGCAGGTGGCAGCATTTTACTGTCATATAGTGTGCTACCACATTCATCCACAAGGCGGCGACAGAGTACCAGTTATATTCCGTATATAGAAACTCATTGTGAGCACTACCAGGATCAGCCAGCAGGTGGCAGCATAGTGTTTGCATGAGATACAGCGCATGCCCAGTCCGCCGCCATTATATAGGAGATAAATGTTTTGTTCTTCAAGAAAATGGCGGCGATGAGGACTTTTGTGATTAATGTACTGCAATGACCAGAGCAGCTGCAGCGTTGTACTATCACCAAGTGTCCGGCTGTCACTAGGTGTGTCCGAAGTCTACTGCGCATGCGCAGCGCATGCGCAGCGTTGCGCAGTCTGGATCCAGAAGATTTTCGAAAATTGTCGGAAGATGAGCGGCGCCTGCGCCGTGAGTTGAGGAGAAGCCCCCCACCATCCAAGCGGACATAGGGTTAGTCAAATTGAGGGGCCCTCGCGGGCTCGCTTCGCTCGCCACGCATCGGGCACGGCCTCGCTGCGCTCGGCACTTTTATATTCTAACTCTAATGGTCCACTGGGATGGTGGGGCTTGAAAGTGGACTCACGGCGCAGGCGCCGTTCATCGGCAATTTTCGGAATATGGGCGTCCTGTGTACTGCGCATGCGCAGTACACCTCGACACTTGGTGATGGGGGACGGATAGTGATACAAACACCGTTATAACGAGCGGATAATACTCTGGTCTTCGGTAATATGGCGGCCGTCCAGGACATTTCCTCATACAGTTAGTTTTCCCTGTCATTCTCACTTCGGAGCATTCTACGATGGGAGCAAAATATGACACTTACACCGCTGCTTTGTATAAGTTAGATGGAGCACCAATCACTGTGCGGTGGGCGGGACCATGTCCGAGCGGGGTTTAAGTTGGTCAAGCTCCGCCCCCCCCCCACCACTCTAATTGGACATTTATTAATGTTTCTTGGACATTATTTTGTTATAGAGTATAAAAATGACACGAATGGAGATTACTTTCACATAATGACCCCGAATTTACGAGGAAGTGGGCTCTATAGGACGACTAGTCCGCCATATTATTGAGGTCCTCCTCGTTTTATGTTTTATTGAAATCGTGAGCGACTCTGTGTCATCCTTGTTGCCGCCATTTTGTTGAGGATCACTGCAGAGTGGTATAAGGAAAATGGCGGTACAGGCATGCGCAGTACAATATACGAAGATAACATCGTTTATTGCTGCCCGTTGTGGTGCTCCTTGTGGTTGGATCTGGTATGACTCCCCCTGTGTTACTATACATATAATATTACCGTCACTCTGCCCCCTTGTGGTTGGATCTGGTATGACTCTCCTCCTGTGTTACTATACATATAATATTACCGTCACTCTGCCCCCTTGTGGTTGGATCTGGTATGACTCCCCTGTGTTACTATACATATAATATTACCGTCACTCTGCCCCCTTGTGGTTGGATCTGGTATGACTCCCCTGTGTTACTATACATATAATATTACCGTCACTCTGCCCCCTTGTGGTTGGATCTGGTATGACTCCCCCTGTGTTACTATACATATAATATTACGGTCACTCTGCCCCTTGTGGTTGGATCTGGTATGACTCCCCCTGTGTTACTATACATATAATATTACCGTCACTCTGCCCCCTTGTGGTTGGATCTGGTATGACTCCCCTGTGTTACTATACATATAATATTACCGTCACTCTGCCCCTGGTTGGATTGGACTCTCCTGGTTACTGACTACCGTCACTCTGCCCCCTTGTGGTGTTACTGTGTTATATACATATAATATTACCGTCACTCTGCCCCTTGTGGTTGGATCTGGTATGACTCCCCTGTGTTACTATACATATAATATATTACCGTCACTCTGCCCCCTTGTGGTTGGATCTGGTATGACTCCCCCTGTGTTACTATACATATAATATTACCGTCACTCTGCCCCTTGTGGTTGGATCTGGTATGACTCCCCTGTGTTACTATACATATAATATTACCGTCACTCTGCACCCCTTGTGGTTGGATCTGGTATGACTCCCCTGTGTTACTATACATATAATATTACCGTCACTCTGCCCCCTTGTGGTTGGATCTGGTATGACTGCCCCCTGTGTTAATATAACATATAATATTACCGTCACTCTGCCCCCTTGTGGTTGGATTGTATGATCCCTGTGTATGTCACCCCCTGTGGTATGACTCCCTGTGTTTACTATATATAATATTACCGTCACTCTGCCCCCTTGTGGTTGGATCTGGGTATGTGACGACACCCCCTGTGTATACTGTGTTACTATACATATAATATACCGTCACTCTGCCTCCGTCACTCTGTTTACTATACCCCCTCTGTGGTTGGATCTGGTATGACTCCCCCTGTGTTACTATACATATAATATTACCGTCACTCTGCCCCCTTGTGGTTGGATCTGGTATGACTCTGCCCCTGGTGTTTACTATACATATAATATATAATATCTGGATACCGTCACTCTGCCCCCTTGTGGTTGGATCTGGTATGACTCTCCCTGTGTTACTATACATATAATATTACCGTCACTCTGCCCCCTTGTGTGGTTGTATGATCTGGTATGACTCCCCCTGGTGTTGACTCCCCTGTTGTTAACTATACATATAATATTACCGTCACTCTGCCCCCTTGTGGTTGGATCGGGTATGACTTCCCCTGTGTTACTAATACATATAGAATATTACCGTCACTCTGCCCCCTTGTGGTTGGATCTGGTATTACCGTCACTCTGACTCCCCCTGTGTTACTATACATATAATATTACCGTCACTCTGCCCCCTTGTGGTTGGATCTGGTATGACTCCCCCTGTGTTACTATACATATAATATTACCGTCACTCTGCCCCCTTGTGGGTTGGATGACTCCCCTGGTATGACCTCACTCTGCCCCCTGTGTTATCTGGTATATACTATATAATATTACCGTCACTCTGCCCCCTTGTGGTTGGATCTGGTATGACTCTCCTGTGTTACAATAGTATAATATTACCGTCACTCTGCCCCCTTGTGGTTGGATCTGTATGACTCCCCTGTGATACTATACAATATTACCGTCACTCTGCCTCTTGTGTTATACATATATCAATAATATTACCGTCACTCTGCCCCCTTGTGGTTGGATCTGGTATGACTCCCCCTGTGTTACTATACATATAATATTACCGTCACTCTGCCCTTGTGGTTGGATCCGGTATGACTCCCCCTGTGTTACTATACATATATAAAAAAAATATTACCGATATGACTCCACTCTGCACTCTGCCCCTTGTGGTTGGATCGGTATGATCTGGTATAATACTCACTTTCCCTGTATCCTGTTATCCCCCTATACATATAATATTACCGTCACTCTGCCCCCTTGTGGTTGGATCGGTAAGACTCCCCTGTGTTACTATACATATAATATTACCGTCACTCTGCCCCCTTGTGGTTGTATCTGGTATGACTCCCCCTGTGTTTACTATACATATAATATTACCGTCACTCTGCCCCCTTGTGGGTTGGATCTGGTATGACTCACCCCTGTGTTACTATACATATAATATTACCGTCACTCTGCCTCCTTGTGGTTGGATCTGGTATGACTCCCTGTGTTACTATACATATAATATTACCGTCTCTCTGTGGGTGGGATCTGGTATGACTCCCCCTGTGTTTACTATACATATAATATTACCGTCACTCTGCCTCCTTGTGGTTGGATCTGGTATGACTCCCCTGTGTTACTATACATATAATATTACCGTCACTCTGCCCCCTTGTGGTTTGGATCTGGTATGACTCCCCTGTGTTACTATACATATAATATTTACCGTCACTCTGCCCCTTGTGGTTGGATCTGGTATGACTCCCCTGTGTTACTATACATATAATATTACCGTCACTCTGCCTCCTTGTGGTTGGATCTGGTATGACTCCCCCTGTGTTACTATACATATAATATTACCGTCACTCTGCCCCCTTGTGGTTGGATCTGGTATGACTCCACCTGTGTTACTATACATATAATATTACCGTCACTCTGCCCCCTGTGGTGGTGACGCTCCCCTGTACATATAATATGACTCCCCCTGTGTATCTGGTATGACTACCATACATAAGAATAACCCGTCATGTGGTTATCCGTTTACTATACACTCTGCTCCCTCCATGTGTTAATATTATACCGTTCTGATCTTGGTTATCTTGGACTCCCCCTGTGTTACTATACATATAATATTACCGTCACTCTGCCCCTTGTGTTTGGTTCTGGTATGACTCCCCTGTGTTACTTATACATTAATATATTACCTGTCACTCTGCCCCTTGTGGTTATCTATACTCTCCCCCTGTGTTTTACTATATATAATATTACCGTCACTCTGCCGCCTTGTGGTATGACTCTGTGTTAACTATACATAATATATTACCGCCCACTCTGCCCCCTGTGTTACTATACTCTGCCCCATATAATATATAATATTACCGTCACTCTGTACCCCCCTTGTGGTTGGATCTGGTTATGACTCCCCCTGTGTTACTATACATATAATATTACCGTCACTCTGCCCCTTGTGGTTGTATGATCTGGTATGACTCTGCCCCCCTGTGTTACTATACATATAATATTACCGTCACTCTGCCCCCTTGTGGTTGGATCTGGTATGACTCCCCCTGTGTTACTATACATATAATATTACCGTCACTCTGCCCCCTTGTGGTTTTTTTCAATTCAACAGTAATAGTGTCTCGGAATTCTAAATCCCATATGTCCACCATGGCCAGGGACTAGGGTCTATAAAATAGGCCCAGGCATTTTTTAGACAGAGTAGCCCATGGAGATTATTTACCAGGATTGCACGGGAGCAATTAAATGGGGGGCGGAGAATGTGGGGGGGGTTGGAGAACTCGGAGGGAGGTTTCGGGAGACCACTAGGGGGGGCCAGAGAAACTCAGGGCGTGAAGAGCATCGGGGTTGGAGTTCTAGTGGGGGCGGGAGAGCAACTGTGGGGGGGGTCATCAGAGCTCTGAGGGGGTGGGGACCATGGGGGGCTGGAGTAGTAGACAAGCAGAAGGATGAGAACACAAGAGGAGAATTGGCAACAGGTGGATCGGTGGAGAGGACAGAGGGGCCGGAGCGCCCTGGGGGGGGTTGGAGAGCACTGAGGGGGCAGGAGCAGTTACCAGGGGGGCCTGCCGATGAGCACAGGGGCGGGGCCTGAGTAGCTATGGGTTGAGGGCCTGGAGAGCTATTGGGGGGGGAAGGGAGAGCTCTGGAGGGGCAGTGAAGGGAAGCACTGGGGTTGGGGGTGGGAGGGTCACTGGGCGGGCAAGAACCAAGGAGAAACTGAGAATAGCGCACAAGCAGGGGGAGAGAACCCAGGAGGCAAAGAACATCAGGGGGCGGTGAATGAAGCACAGGTGGGGGGCAGATAGCACTGGGAGGGGATGGAGAGCTAATGGGCGTGCTGTTGTGATAGGGACTGGTGGGTGCCAGATAGTTCTGTGGGTGGCCTTGAGAGCACTGGGTGGGGGGGAGTGGGGGTGGAGGGGGCTGCAGAGCACTGGGCGGCAGGAGAGTACTGGGGGGGTGGCTAAGCTACTGGAAAGCGGATGGAGAGCACTGGGGGGGCGGAGAGTACAGGGTGCTGGGGTGAGCATAGGGGGGATTAAGAAGCACTGGGGGGGCTAGGGGAGACAACGGGGGCTATATGAGCACAGGGGGGGTCTAGAGAGCACTGGGGGTTCGGAGTCTATCAGGGGGGATGATGAGCTCAGGGGGGCCCTGAGAGCACTGTTGGGGGGGGGGATCTGGAGAGGCACTATGAGGCGGACGATGGAGAGTTTACACGGGGGGCCTTATAAGACTTGGGAAGGGGAATGGAGAGCAAACTGGGGGGGGGGGGGGCGGAGAGTTCACGGGTGCGGGGAGGAAGCATAGGGGGGGCTTATAAGAGCACTGGGGGAGGGGCTTGAGAGAGCACGGGTCAGAAGAGTACGGGGGGGCTAAATGAGCACAGGTGGATTCTGAGAGTTACATGGGGGGTGGAGACTACAGGGGGGTGATGAAGCACAGGGGGGACTGCGAGCATTGGGGGGGCCGTAGAGTACAGAGGGTAAGTGATGAGCATGGGGGGGCTCCGAGAAGCAGATGGGAGGGGCTGGAGAGCCTTTTGGGGGCCGGTGTGTCAGTTGGGCATTGAGATCACTGGGGGAGGTTGGGGTGGGGGGCGGGGGGGGCAGGATAGAGGTCGGAGGGAAGGGGCGGAGGGGCGGGGGGGTGGGGGCTGGGGGGGGGCGGGGGGCAAGGAGGGTGCGGATGGGAGGGGGGGGGGGGCCCATGTGGTGGGGGGGTGGCGGTGTGGGGGCGTGGGGCAGGGGTGGGCGTGTGAGGGGGTGTGATGCGGGGTGGGTGGGGGCGGTTGGCCACGGAGGCCAGACGGGGGGGGCAGTGGGGGAAAGCCTGAGCGCACTATTGGGCAGTAGAAAGAAGGCTGGTTATGGAAAGCCGCTAATCAGAGGCTGTAGGAACGAAAACTAGAAGAGATTCTGTTCTAATGTTTTATGGCTCAGCTGCCATCTCCTATCCCGTGTCCCATTCAGGGGGAGCCGCAATCACTTTCCCTTCTTGTCCAGGCAACGTAGTTTCCCACTCCCTCATTCATGGTCCACAGGTAACGTGTACCTGTAGTCCTGAGAGCCTCACCCGGCACGGAAAATGGTCAAAGACTTGAATAATTGGTGGCCGGCCCAGTCCGAGGAGAGGCAGGCAGTGAGCGGCGGGAGCAAGTGCACGGTAGTGTGCCCTATAGCCAGGTCCTGGCCTAGATGTTATCATGTCACTATGGAGCAAAATCTTTGAGGAACGTTTCCAACACGTTGAGGGTCCAGAGTCCTGCTCCTAGCAAGGGGGTACTAATTGAGTGGGTCCAACCCGCTACTAGGCAAGGGGGTGACTAATAAGGGAGGTCCAACCCTATACTGCTAGCGGAGAGGACCTAATAATAAAGGGGGGCCAGAACCCTCGCTACTAGCAAGCGGTGGGTCGCTAGATAAGAAGTGGGTTCCAACCGGCTACTAGAAAAGGCGGGACCTAATAATGGAGGGGTCCAACCGCACACTAGCAAAAGCGGGAACCTAATAAAGTGGGATCCCACCCGCTACTAGAAATAGGGGGACCGAATTAATGGGGTCCAAACCGATACTAGCAAGTGGGACCCTATTTAAATGGGGTTTAACCCATATAGCAGCGGGAGATCTCCTTGACACCTAGACCTCTAGAGTGTAGATCGCGCCAACAAATCCTAATACTCCCCACACTCCTAATCTTATTGCGTCCACCATTCATAACTACATATTCCTACCTTTTTAAACCTCCTAACCACCTAATCATCATCTCCAATAATCCCCTAGGGCCGAACCATACCTACCAAACCCACATACGTCACGGTCCAACTCGTACTACTTCTTTCAACCTCCTAAAAAAGGGGGTCTCAATCCTCCACTACTATCAAGCGGGACCGTAATTAAAGAGGGGGTGGTTCAACCCGCTACTAGCAAGGGGGAACACTAATATTGGGGGTCCAACCCTCTAATAAGCAAGGTGGGCTAAAACAGGAGCGGGTCCAACCCAATGCTACTAGCATGGGGGACCTAATAAAAGGGGTGTCCAACCCGCTACTAGCATAGGGGGACGCTAGAATAAAGGGCGGTTCAACCCGCTACTGACAAGGGGGGGGACCTAATATAACGGGGGTCCAAACCCGCTTACTAGCAAGACGGGACCCTAATAAAGTGGGGTTCATCCACACTGACTGTAGCAAGACGGGTGGACCTAATGAAGGGGGTTTCAACGCCTCTACTTGCAGGCAAGGGGGACATCAAAATAAAGGGGGTCCATATTCCGCTGAGCTAGCAAGGGGGACACCTAACAAAGGGGTCCAACCGGCTACTAGCAAGGTGTGGGACCTAATATAAGGGGGACGGTGGGTTGTATACACCCCTCCACATTATATTTTTGCGGTGATGAGTTTTCATTAGTAAGGAATGAGCTGTTTTTTTAATTGGTTGTTTCACATATGAGGTAGATAATGAATCAAGTGTAGTTTTGGGCTGATTTGGTTACCTGGAAAATGTTCCGTGGTTTCTATACGTGCAGGAATTACCGCGTTCTATACTATATAGAGAAAGTACATTATCTATTGACTGGTGTTTCTCAAACATTTGAAATTATTCTGACAAAGGTTCAGAGTTATGTGGATTTTATGAGGATAAAAGTAAATGAAAGGGATATGGATTCCATTAGTGATCGTGGCTGAATGGGGGGGTGGGGATGAGGGTTGGGGGGTGGGCGGCTGTCCCAGAAAGCTGAAGTCACATGGTATTTATCACTAAAAACGTAGATGGGCGGATTAATAAATATTGTTATGTGGGATCGGTCCGGGGGGGAGGGCAGTAACACGATCAAAATTATATCCTCCAATCTCAGCATGTTGGTCGGCCTGCCAGTAGTTCATCCTTATCTCTTGATCCCATTGAGAAAGTCAGAAGACGGTGAGGAGACGCAGCCTGGGACCCCTCCACGAATCCCATCCCAGAATGTCCGACAGTCGACGGGTCCCTCGCCCTGTGGGTTTGCTCTGCTGATTACATTCGCCCGCTGGCCCTGTACTCGCACATCTCCCCCCCTTCCTTCACTGGCTGTGGATCATTTCAGAGGAGTTTTTATAACATCTATGGTATCGCCTTCATATTAAACCCCCCCCATGGAGTGGTTCATTATTAACCCCCCCCCCCCCGTTTACAATGGATTAGGTTTTTTCGTCTCATATTAACCCCCCCCCATGATCGCTCATCCCCCCCCCAATTGGATGGTTGCATATTACCCCCCCCCGCCTCCCCCGGTCTATTGTATTCGCTATATACACCCACCCCCACCCCCATCTAAGGATGGTTTCACATTTACCCCCCCCCCATCTAGGGAGAGGTATGGTTCACATTACACCCCCCCCCCCCCATGGAATTAATTATAGTCGCTCATGACTTATCCCCCCCCATCATTTGGTTGGCTCTATTACCCCCCCCCCCCCCCATGGATTCGCTCATAGTAACCCCCCCATCTATGGATGGCTCAATATTACCTCCCCCCATCTCATGGATGGCTCATTAATTGCCCCCCCTCCCCATGGAACGCTCTCTTACTACCCCCCCCATGGCTCGCTCCAAATTACCCCTCCCCTAGTTCAATTGGGATCACTCATATTACCCCCACCCACTCTATGGATCGGCCTCATTTTAATAACCCCCCCCCCCCACGTCTATGGTTAGGCTCACATTTAAAACTCCCTCCCATGGATGGGTTCACATATACCGCCCCCACCTCTAGCCGATGTACTCAGGGCGTCTGTCGAGCAACACACAGGCTTTCTCTGAATAACAGCGCAGTACAGGAGCTGGGCTCCAATTTGGGGAATACACCAGGAAAATCGGTCGTTTTCAAATGCCCCTGCTTTTATTTTTTTTTATTTGTGTTTTGTTTGATTTGTTTTTTGTTTGTTTGGTTTTTGTTTTTTTTGTATTTTTTTGAGGTGTTTATTTGGTGACGTTTTTTTTTACTATATTGTCTGTGTGTTTTTGCTTTTTTATTTGGGCCCTATTTTTTTTTTTTGTGTGTTTAGTTGTTTTTTTTATTTGTTGGTTTTTTATCATTGGTATGGTTTTTTTTTTTTTTGTTTTTTTGTTGTTTTTTTTTTTTTTTTTTTTTTTTTTTGTTTGGTTTTTTTATTTTTTTTTTGTTTGTTTTTTTTTTTTTTTTTTTTTGACCCCCTTGTTTTATTTGTTGCGCCGTGTATTTTTTTTTATTTTCTGTTTGGATGTTGTCTTTTTTTTTTTTTTTATTTTTTGGCCTGCGGCAGTTCCCGTTATTATCATGGGGGTCCTGATTGACTGTCAGGTCATGAAAGGTGGCTTCGCTCTCCATTGCTACTTGTCTTTGCTGACTCTCTTCTGTAATTTGTCTGCTTTCTGAGTCACTGACCGGGAATAAGCATGCAGCAGGTGAAGGCAGAGATTCCCATATACATATGGGCAGGTCAGAGAATCAGCATGGCAGCCAGGCAGATGACATTTTCAGGAGGAGGTCAGGAATGTATGGGATGGGATGTATGGGATGGATGGATAGGATTGATGGGATGGATGGATGTATGGGATGATTTGGATGTATGGGATGGGATTGATGGGATGGTATGGATGGATGGGATGGATGGATGGGATGGATGGATGGGATGGATGGATGTATGGGATGATTTGGATGTATGGGATGGATGTATGGGATGGATGTATGGATGGGATGGATGGATGTATGGGATGATTTGGATGTATGGGATGGATGGATGGATGGATGTATGGTATGATTTGGATGGATGGATGTATGGGATGGGATTGGATGAAACTTATGCGATGGATGTATGGGATGGATAGATGGGATGGATGGATGGATTGGATGGATGTAAGGGATGGATGTATGGGGTGGATGGATGGGATGGGATGGATGTATGGGATGTATGGGATGGATGGATGGCTGGATTGGATGGATGTATGGGATGGATGTATGGGATGG
>CM053037.1:202454278-202494640 GCA_028564925.1 Lithobates sylvaticus | reverse complement strand
TTACATCTATACACAACCTCAAGACACCCTTTACATCTATACACAACCTCAAGACACCCTTTACATCAATAAACAACCTCAAGACACCCTTTACATCGATACACAACCTCAAGACACCCTTTACATCTATACACAACCTCAAGACACCCTTTACATCTATACACAACCTCAAACAACCCTTTACATCTATACACAACCTCAAGACACCCTTTACATCTATACACAACCTCAAGACACCCTTTACATCTATACACAACCTCAAGACACCCTTTACATCTATACACAACCTCAAGACACCCTTTACATCTATACACAACCTCAAGACACCCTTTACATCTATACACAACCTCAAGACACCCTTTACATCTATACACAACCTCAAGACACCCTTTACATCTATACACAACCTCAAGACACCCTTTACATCTATACACAACCTCAAGACACCCTTTACATCTATACACAACCTCAAGACACCCTTTACATCTATACACAACCTCAAGACACCCTTTACATCTATACACAACCTCAAGACACCCTTTACATCTATACACAACCTCAAGACACCCTTTACATCTATACACAACCTCAAGACACCCTTTACATCTATACACAACCTCAAGACACCCTTTACATCTATACACAACCTCAAGACACCCTTTACATCTATACACAACCTCAAGACACCCTTTACATCTATACACAACCTCAAGACACCCTTTACATCTATACACAACCTCAAGACACCCTTTACATCTATACACAACCTCAAGACACCCTTTACATCTATACACAACCTCAAGACACCCTTTACATCTATACACAACCTCAAGACACCCTTTACATCTATACACAACCTCAAGACACCCTTTACATCTATACACAACCTCAAGACACCCTTTACATCTATACACAACCTCAAGACACCCTTTACATCTATACACAACCTCAAGACACCCTTTACATCTATACACAACCTCAACACACCCTTTACATCTATACACAACCTCAAGACACCCTTTACATCTATACACAACCTCAAGACACCCTTTACATCTATACACAACCTCAAGACACCCTTTACATCTATACACAACCTCAAGACACCCTTTACATCTATACACAACCTCAAGACACCCTTTACATCTATACACAACCTCAAGACACCCTTTACATCTATACACAACCTCAAGACACCCTTTACATCTATACACAACCTCAAGACACCCTTTACATCTATACACAACCTCAAGACACCCTTTACATCTATACACAACCTCAAGACACCCTTTACATCTATACACAACCTCAAGACACCCTTTACATCTATACACAACCTCAAGACACCCTTTACATCTATACACAACCTCAAGACACCCTTTACATCTATACACAACCTCAAGACACCCTTTACATCTATACACAACCTCAAGACACCCTTTACATCTATACACAACCTCAAGACACCCTTTACATCTATACACAACCTCAAGACACCCTTTACATCTATACACAACCTCAAGACACCCTTTACATCTATACACAACCTCAAGACACCCTTTACATCTATACACAACCTCAAGACACCCTTTACATCTATACACAACCTCAAGACACCCTTTACATCTATACACAACCTCAAGACACCCTTTACATCTATACACAACCTCAAGACACCCTTTACATCTATACACAACCTCAAGACACCCTTTACATTTATACACAACCTCAAGACACCCTTTACATCTATACACAACCTCAAGACACCCTTTACATTTATACACAACCTCAAGACACCCTTTACATTTATACACAACCTCAAGACACCCTTTACATCTATACACAACCTCAAGACACCCTTTACATTTATACACAACCTCAAGACACCCTTTACATCTATACACAACCTCAAGACACCCTTTACATTTATACACAACCTCAAGACACCCTTTACATCTATACACAACCTCAAGACACCCTTTACATCTATACACAACCTCAAGACATCCTTTACATCTATACACAACCTCAAGACACCCTTTACATCTATACACAACCTCCGAACGCTCTTTACATCTATACACAACCTCAAGACACCCTTTACATCTATACACAACCTCAAGACACCCTTTACATCTATACACAACCTCAAGACACCCTTTACATCTATACACAACCTCAAGACACCCTTTACATCTATACACAAACTCAAGACACCCTTTACATCTATACACAACCTCAAGACACCCTTTACATCTATACACAACCTCAAGACACCCTTTACATTTATACACAACCTCAAGACACCCTTTACATCTATACACAACCTCAAGACACCCTTTACATCTATACACAACCTCAAGACACCCTTTACATCTATACACAACCTCAAGACGCCCTTTACATCTATACACAACCTCAAGACACCCTTTACATCTATACACAACCTCAAGACACCCTTTACATCTATACACAACCTCAAGACTCCCTTTACATCTATACACAACCTCAAGACATCCTTTACATCCATACACAACCTCAAGACACCCTTTACATCTATACACAACCTCAAGACATCCTTTACATCCATACACAACCTCAAGACACCCTTTACATCCATACACAACCTCAAGACACCCTTTACATCTATACACAACCTCAAGACACCCTTTACATCTATACACAACCTCAAGACACCCTTTACATCTATACACAACCTCAAGACACCCTTTACATCCATACACAACCTCAAGACACCCTTTACATCCATACACAACCTCAAGACACCTTTACATTTACACAACACTCAAGACACCCTTTACACAACCTCAAGACACCCTTTACATCTATACACAACCTCAAGACACCCTTTACATCTATACACAACCTCAAGACACCCTTTACATCTATACACAACCTCAAGACACCCTTTACATCTATACACAACCTCAAGACACCCTTTACATCTATACATCTATACAACCTCAAGACGCCCTTTACATCTATACACAACCTCAAGACACCCTTTACATCTATACACAACCTCAAGACACCCTTTACATCTATACACAACCTCAAACACCCTTTACATCTATACACAACCTCAAGACGCCCTTTACACTCATCTATACACAACCTCAAGATGCCCTTTACTTCTATACACAACCTCAAGACGCCCTTTACATCTATACACAACCTCAAGACACCCTTTACATCTATACACAACCTCAAGACTCACTTTACATCTATACACAACCTCAAGACACCCTTTACATCTATACACAACCTCAAGACGCCCTTTACATCTATACACAACCTCAAGACACCCTTTACATCTATACACAACCTCAAGACACCCTTTACATCTATACACAACCTCAAGACACCCTTTACATCTATACACAACCTCAAGACACCCTTTACATATATACACAACCTCAAGACATCCTTTACATCTATACACAACCTCAAGACATCCTTTACATCTATCTCATCCTCTGCTCCCTCTGCGACGGCAAGATAAGGACAGTGCATGCATCCCTGATCATGGCCCACTGGCGTGGGGGAAAAAAACGAGCTCCCCTGACCCTGTCCTGGTGCCATAGTCGCACAGGTACTCATTGATGGCCCTCTTGGGCAGGTTCAATTCCTTTTGGAGCTCAGCCAGCTGAGCACTGGCATTATATGACCGGCGAAAATGCACACAGACTTTCCTGGCCTGCCTCAGAACATCCTGTAAGCCCGGGTACCTGCCCAAGGACCGCTGCACCACCAAGTTAAGGACATAAGCCACACAGGGCACATGGGTCAGTTGTCCCTGTCGGAGGGCGGAGAGGAGGTTGGTGCCATTGTCGCAAACCACCATTCCTGGCTTAAGCTGGTGTGGCGTCAACCACCTCTCAGCCTGCCCCTGCAGAGCTGACAGAACATGTGCCCTAGTGTGGCTCCTGTCCCCCAAACACACCAGCGCAAGCATGGCATGGCATCTTTTTGCCTGCGTACTTGCGTAGCCCCTTGAACGCCTATGGAGCACTGCTGGTTCCGAGGACAAAGCACAGGAAGAGGTCATGGAGGAAGAAGAAGAGGAGGGGGTGGAGGAGAGAGGTGTGTCACAATCACCAGTAGTAGCATTTTGGAGGCGTGGTGGCGGAACAACCTCCAACACTACTGCACCTTGTCCTGCATCCTTCCCAGATGCCAGAAGAGTCACCCAATGTGCCGTGAAAGATAGGTAATGTTCCTGTCCATGTCTGCTGGACCATGAGTCAGCGGTAATATGCACCTTACCGCTGACCGCCCTGTCCAGCGAGGCATGGACATTGCCTTCCACATGCTGGTAGAGAGACGGAATCACCTTCCGTGAGAAATAGTGGCGTTTGGGAACCTGCCACTGAGGAACCGCACATTGTACAAACTCACGGAAGGGGGCAGAGTCTACCAACTGAAAAGGCAGCAGTTGAAGTGCTAGCAATTTAGCCAAGCTAGCATTCAACCGCTGGGCATGTGGATAGCTGGGAGTAAACTTCTTTCGATGGTCCAGAAGCTGGGGCAGGGAAATTTGCCTGCTACAATCGGACTTCGGTGTACCGCTAGCAGATTGCCTGCAAGTACTTGGCTATGACACATCTAATTCTACACCTTCAGTCCTCTCAGTGCAGGTTTCAGAGAGGACTGAAGGTATAGTGGGGTTGGAGATCCCAGCTGATGAGGAGCAAGGAGAGGTCCGCTTTGTTCTTTGGTGTGGGTCTTTAAGGTACGCTTGCCAACGAACTGCATGGCAGGTCAACATATGTCTGGTCATGCTTGTGGTGCCCAATCGGCTGATGTTTTGGCCACGTGAGATACGCTTGAGACATATGTTGCAAATAGCAGCGGTGCGATCTGATGCACTCGTCTCAAAAAAGGCCCACACCAAAGAACTTTTGTAATAACGTGCAGAGGCAGCGCCCTGCACAGGCAGAGCCCTGCGGTGTGATTCCGTCGGTGTGCTGCCCTTAAGCTGGCCCCTGAAGGGCATCCTGCCTCGTTGGAGATGTGCCTCTTCCTCTCTCCTATCAGGCACCCACGTGGAGTCAGTGACCTCATCATCCCCTCCCTCCTCATCACTGGAGCAAACCTGGCAGTATGCTGCAGCTGGGGGAACATGACTACAAGATTTCTGTACTTCTTGGGCATCCCCTCTCTCTAGGCTCATGTTACTGCCTTCCTCTAGCTGGGTATCATCATAGTTACATAGTTACATAGTTAGCTAGGCCGAAAAATGACACAAGTCCATCCAGTTCAACCATAAAAAAAATAAAAATAAAAAATATCGTATAATCCAATATACCCAATTCAATACCCACAGTTGATCCAGAGGAAGGCAAAAAAAGAACAGCAGAGCATGCTCCAATCTGCTACAGCAGGGGGAAAAATCCCTTCCTGATCCCCCTAGAGGCAATCGGATTTTCCCTGGATCAACTTTACCTATAAAGTTTGGTACCCAGTTATATTATGTACATTTAGGAAAGTATCCAGGCCTTTCTTAAAGAAATCTACTGAGTTAGCCAGAACCACCTCTGGAGGGAGTCTATTCCACATTTTCACAGCTCTTACTGTGAAGAAACCTTTCCGTATTTGGAGATGAAATCTCTTTTCCTCTAGATTTAAATAGTGCCCCCTTGTCCTCTGTGTTGACCGTAAAGTGAATAACTCAACACCAAGTTCACTATATGGACCCCTTATGTATCTATACATGGAGATCATATTCCCCTTATTCTCCTCTTCTCAGGAGAGAATAAATTCAGTTCCTGTAATCTCTCCTCATAGCTGAGCTCCTCCAGGCCTCTTATCAGTTTGGTTGCCCTTATCTGCACTTTCTCCAGTTCCCCGATATCCTTTTTGAGAACTGGAGCCCAAAACTGAACTGCATATTCCAGATGAGGTCTTACTAATGATTTGTACAGATGATATCTCTCTCTCTGGAGTCCATCCCTCTCTTATACAAGAAAGGACTTTGCTGGCTTTGGAAACCGCAGCTTGGCATTGCATGTTATTATTGAGCTTATGATCTACCAAAACCCCAGATCCTTCTCCACTATGGATCCCCCCAGATCCTTCTCCACTACGGATCCCCCCAGATCCTTCTCCACTATGGATCCCCCCAGATCCTTCTCCACTACGGATCCCCCCCCCCAGATCCTTCTCCACTACGGATCCCCCACAGATCCTTCTCCACTATGGATCCCCCCAGATCCTTCTCCACTACGGATCCCCCCCAGATCCTTCTCCCCTACGGATCCCCCCAGATCCTTCTCCACTACGGATCCCCCCAGATCCTTCTCCACTACGGATCCCCCCAGATCCTTCTCCACTACGGATCCCCCCAGATCCTTCTCCACTACGGATCCCCCCAGATCCTTCTCCACTACGGATCCCCCCAGATCCTTCTCCCCTACGGATCCCCCCACATCCTTGTCCACTATGGATCCCCCCAGATCCTTCTCCACTATGGATCCCCCCACATCCTTGTCCACTATGGATCCCCCCACATCCTTCTCCACTACGGATTCCCCCAGTTGTACTCCCCTAGTATGTATGATGCATATTTTTAGCCCCCAAGTGCAGAACTTTACATTTATCAACATTAAACCTCATCTGCCACATAGTCGCCCAATTAGACAGAGCATTGAGGTCGCATTGTAAATTGGAGACATCCTGTAAGGACGTTATTCCACTGCATAGCTTGGTGCCATCTGCAAAGACAGAAATGTTACTTTTCTTCCCAGACCCAATATCATTTATAAAGATATTAAAAAGTAAGGGTCCCAGTACTGAACCTTGGGGTACACCACTGATAACCTTAGACCATTCAGAGTAAGAATCATTAACCACGACTCTCTGAATTCTGTCATTTAGCCAGTTTTCTATCCATTTACAAACCGATATTTCCAAACCTGTAGACCTTACCTTACACATGAGCCGTGTGTGCGGAACTGTATCGAATGCTTTTGAAAAATCCAAATATACCACGTCCACGTCCACCCCTCTGTCCAAGGTTTTACTTACCTCTTCATCATCAGAGCCTTCAAAACGCTGGGCATCCTCCTGGAGCATGTTCCCAACACTGTGCTCAAACAGTTCGGGGGACTCCTCAGGAGGACATGGTGGATCTAGGGAAGGAGTGACTGATGCCATTGAGACGAGGGAAGAGGCCGCGTTGGCAGCTGTTTTGCCAGTACCCTGAGCCTGGGTGAGAGAGGATGAGGAGGATGAGGAGGGCTTGGTCATCCACTCTACCAAGTCTTCGGCATGTTGCGGCTCAACACGTCTAGCTGCCAAAAATAAGGACAAGTGTGTCCCATGGCCATGTGCTGATGAGGATGCACCGTGTCCATGACCAGCATTGTTGCCTCTAGACACAGAGCCTGCTTGCCCTCTTTTATTGGCTCGTAACTGTCTGCCTCTCCTTGTTGGCCTTCCAGACATTATTAATGGCCTGCAGGGAAATGAGAACACCAGCAATTGGGGTAGCTTTAGGTGCACACTGTGCAGGTGGCACAATACACCAACTGTAACTGCTGCAGCTGCCTGTGGTATAGGACCAGAACAACACCAGCAATTGGGGGTAGCTTCAGGTGTACACTGTGCAGGTGGCACAATACACCGACTGTAACTGCTGCAGCTGCCTGTGGTATAGGACCAGAACAACCCCAGCAATTGGGGTAGCTTCAGGTGTACACTGTGCAGGTGGCACAATACACCGACTGTAATTGCAATAGCTTTAAAGGAAATCCAGACACTGTCTCTCTGTCTATCTCTCTCTCTTATAGCCGACGCAACACACTACGCAAGGCCGCCGTGCAGGCGGTCTTATATAGAGTGGGGCGTGTACTAAATCCCCTGAGCCATAATTGGCCACAGGCATCCTGCCTGTGGCCAATTATGGCTCTCTTCGCTGACGGCGCTGTGATTGGCCAAGCGATGCTGCAATGCATTATGGGCCGTGAGCGGCACTCGAATTTGGCGTGAACGGCCTATAATGTTCTCGTTTCACCGAACGGGCGAACATCCAGTGTTCGAGTCGAACATGGGCTCGACTCGAACACTCAGCTTATCCCTAGTTGCCACCTACTGGCTGATCCTCGTAAGACTCCCTCTGAATGTCCCACATAGAATATTATATTTCCCCAATACAATCCGGGCCAGGAAGGGGCACAATGTGTCACGTCCACAGAAAAAAAAATATTCTTGAGGATCTGCTTAGTTTACAAGCAATAGGAGAAGAACTTGCTGTTCCCAGAAGCTATTATTCTGGGATATCTGTGGCTACCATCTTGTTGAAGACCAATGCATTCTTCTCTACTTTCCAATATGACAGCTCTGTGATCACACCGGAAGTAGGATTGGGGAAGTTTGTGATATGGGGGATCAGGGAGGTGGAATGGTGGTGATGGGGGCCTGGGGTAGATATGTGGGTAATAAGGGGAATGAAATACGGGTGTGTATAGGGGGATGGAATGGAGATGGGATGGATTGAGGGTGTATGGGGTGAATAAGAAGATGGAAAAGAGATCTGAGGGGATAGGGGGATGAAATGGGGGTAAAAAGGGGATGGAATAGGGGCAATGGGGGCCTGGGGTTTATATGGGGGGAAAAGGGTGATGGAATGCCAGAGATGGGGGCCTGGGGGTGTCTAGAGGGGTGGGATGGGCATGAGGGGGGCCTGGGGTTGATATAAGGGTAATAAGGGAATGGAATGGGGGTGATGGAGGTCTAGAGGTATGTATGGGAAGAGTAGGAGATTGGAATAGGGGAGATGAGGGCCTGGGGGTGTATGGGGGGGTATAGGGATGGAACAGTGGCGGGAGGGAAAGGGGGATGGAATGGGAGTGATGGGGGTATAAGGGGTATATTTGGGGATGGAATGGGGTGATGAGGATTGGGGATGTATGGGGGACTATATGTATAGTAACACAGGGGGAGTCATACCAGATACAACCACAAGGGGGCAGAGTGACGGTAATATTATATATATATAGTAACACGGGGGAGAAGGGGGCTGTTAGGTACCTGAGTGGTGAGCCTGACTTCGCTGGGAGAGGGCCTCTCTTACGGCTCTGGTTCAGGGCCCACTGGAGTGGAGACAGTGGTCCCGTGAGCACAGCGGGGTAGGAGTGCCTGGAATGGATGCTGT
Organism: Lithobates sylvaticus; assembly: GCA_028564925.1. Taxonomy (NCBI): domain Eukaryota; kingdom Metazoa; phylum Chordata; class Amphibia; order Anura; family Ranidae; genus Lithobates; species Lithobates sylvaticus. The sequence goes on along the minus strand of CM053037.1, from coordinate 202,485,465 downwards.
GGGAGACGTAGCTGATCAGTAGCGATCTCCTGGATGTTGAAGCAGCAGAGACTGGCAGGTAGCGGAGCAGGGTCCGGATGTAGGGTGACCCCGAGATGGCGTCAGCAACTCTGGAAGTATGCAGCATGCAGGGAGCAGGCAGAGGGGTCGTCAGGCAGGCCGGGTCTGGATACACTTTGGCAGGCAGGTAAGTGGGCACAGGCAATGGAGAGGTCAGACAGGCAGGAGATCAGCGTTCAGGTATCAGTCCAAAGCAGAGTCAACAGGCCGGAATCAGGAGTGGAGAAGGCAGCAGAGTCAAGTGGAAGCCGGATCAGGTAAACAGGAGTACACAACAGAGGCAGGTTAAACAAGGGGCAAACTGCAGACGAACAGCACTTGACATGTGCAGCTGTCATTCTTTTAAAGGCCAACTGGCGCCAAACAGCGCTAACGCGTCACGTGTGCGCCCGCGACGCACGTGCCCGCGCTCGCTGCGCACGCGCGCGCGCCTGAGGAGTACGACGGCGCGTACCCTCGTTTCGACGCCCGGACGAATCAGCGGCGCGTGTGCGCATGCGCGCGCGCCGATTCGACCGTACGTCGCAAGTGGAGCCCTGACATTGCCCCCCCACAAGGGGCAACCTCCGGGTGCCCAGTTGGTCATCCTTCTCAGGGTGTGAAATGAAAAAAGCACGAATTAGTCTTCCAGCATGTATATTGTCCTCAGGTTCCCAAGAATTGCTTTCTGGGCCGAAGCCCTTCCATTTGATTAGAAACTGTCTTTGCCCTTGTCGCCTTCTACAGTCTAGAACAACTTCTACCTCGTACTCCTCGTTTCCATCCACTAGGACAGGTTCAGGAGGCCCGGACTCCCTATTGGGGAAGGGATCGGGTACCGAGGGTTTCAATAGAGAGACATGAAACACAGGATGTATCTTCATGGTGTCTGGCAGGGACAGTTCATAGGACACCTCATTAATCCTCCTCTTTACAGGAAAAGGGCCCAGGAACTTGGGTGCCAACTTCTTAGAGGGACAGGTTAACTTTAAATTAGAAGAGGAAAGCCATACCTGATCCCCGATTTGCAGATTCAACTCTCCCCTCCTCTTTTGGTCAAAGGCTTTCTTACTGTCCGCCTGGGCCTTGGTTATGGCTTCCTGGAGGATTTGGTTGTTGCGGCTTAGGAAGGTCACTGCGTCCTGGACCGCTGGAACTGAGGACTCTGTAAGAAAATCTGGTAGAAATGTTAAATGGAACCCATAATTGGCGAAAAACGGGGACTGTCCCGTGGTCGAGTGGCTGGCGTTGTTGTACGCGAATTCTGCTAAGGGCAGCAGAGAAACCCAATCATCTTGCACAAATGAAGTGAAACACCTAATATATTGTTCGAGGGTCTGGTTTGTGCGCTCAGTCTGCCCATTAGTTTGAGGGTGGTAAGCTGAGGATAGGGCCAGCTCAATCTTTAGACTATCACACAGTGCCCTCCAAAACCGCGAGGTGAACTGGACTCCCCTGTCCGAGACTATATTCTTGGGTACCCCGTGTAACCTAACGATCTCTCGGATAAAAACACGGGCCGTCTCTGCTGCAGATGGGGTTCCCCTTAGGGGTAGGAAGTGGGCCATCTTTGAGAGTCGGTCAACGACTACAAAGATGGCCGTGTGATCTTCAGAGGGGGGCAGCTCGACTATAAAGTCCATCGTTATCATACGCCAGGGTCGATCAGGTGCAGGTAGAGGCTTGAGTAGGCCCCAGGCCCGGCCCCTAGTAGTCTTGCTTCGGGAGCACACTGGGCATGAACTGACATACTTGGAGCAGAATTCCTTCAGACCAGGCCACCAGAAGGTGCGCTGCACCAAGTCAAGAGTCTTTCGGGCCCCAAAGTGTCCTGCTAGTGGGTGATCGTGGAGGAGGGCCAATACTTTAACCCGGATGGGTTCGGGAACAAACACCTGGCTGTCCTTCCAGAGAAGCCCCTCTCTACGATTTAGTGAAAGTCCTGGGGGAAGGAGCGGGTTCAGGGAGGCCTCCCTGATCTGGGACAGTAAATCCGGCTGTAGTAGAAGGAAGTTGCTTGCAGGGAGGATGGTATCAGGAGGTGTGGAGTCTTTAGGGCAGTCGAACATGCGTGAAAGCGCATCTGGCTTTACATTTTTAGATCCAGGCCGGTAGGTAATGTGGAAGCTGAAACGTGAAAAGAAGAGGGCCCAGCGGGCTTGTCGTGGTTTTAGACGTTTTGCCGTCCTTAAGTACTCAAGATTCTTGTGGTCCGTGTAAATTAGTACAGGGTGGACTGCCCCCTCCAGCAAGTACCTCCATTCCTCCAGCGCTGATTTTATGGCTAGCAGTTCTCGGTCACCGACATCGTAGTTCCTTTCTGCGGGTGAAAGTTTCCGGGAAAAGAAGCCCACAGGGTGCATTAGGTCCTTATTGCCCTGGCGTTGGGAGACCACGGCCCCCACTGCTACCTCAGAGGCATCCACTTCCAGGATGTATGGGAGAGATGGGTCAGGGTGACTGAGGATGGGAGCGGATGTGAATCGCTCCTTGAGTTTCACAAACGCCTCCTGGGCCTCTGGACCCCAATGAAACCGTACATTCTGCCTTGTTAGCTGTGTGATTGGTGAGATGATGGCCGAGAACCCCTTGATGAACTTTCTGTAAAAATTAGCAAATCCGACAAAACGCTGCACACCCTTCTTGTCAGAGGGTGGCGGCCAGTCCAGCACAGCCGTTACCTTCTGCGGGTCCATCTCGATGCCTGCTGGGGAGATCTGGAGACCCAAGAATTGGATGCTCTGCTGCTCGAAGGTGCACTTCTCTGCTTTCGCGTACAATCCGTGCTGACGAAGACGGAGTAAGACTCGGCCCACATGCCCCCGATGCTGCTCAAGCGTTCTGGAGAAGATTAGGATGTCATCCAAGTATACAATGACAAAAATGTCCAGGAAGTCCCTGAAGACCTCATTTATGAGGTGCTGGAAAGTAGCCGGGGCATTACAAAGGCCGAAGGGCATAACTAAGTATTCGTAATGCCCAAAACGGGTACGAAATGCAGTCTTCCATTCATCACCTGATCGGATGCGAACCAGGTTATAGGCCCCTCTTAAGTCCAGTTTGGAGAATATGGTGGCCGCTCTTAGTTTTTGAAACAGTTCCGGTATTAAGGGTAAGGGATAGCGATTTTTAATTGTAACTTTATTTAGCTCCCGGTAGTCCACACAGGGTCGGAGTGACTGGTCTTTCTTGGTTACAAAGAATATGCCGGCCCCTGCGGGTGAGGAGGAGTGACGTATAAACCCCTTCTTTAGGTTCTCCGAAATGTAGGCCTTCAGGGCCTCTTGTTCCTTCTCGGAAAGGGGGAAGATACGCCCGAACGGAATCTCGGCCCCCGGCAAAAGTTCTATGGGACAATCATAGGTGCGGTGTGGGGGTAGGGTGTCCGCTCCCCGTTTACTAAAGACGTCTAAGAATTCATGGTATGGTTCCGGTACCGCTTGGATCAGGTCAGTATCAGAGTCCAGACAAAGAAGCGTAGCGGGTTGTACCGGAGCTTCGTGTAAGCAATGTTCCAGGCAGTAGGGGGACTGGAACTTGACCTCCCCTGTGGACCAGCAGATGGTCGGATCGTGTGCCTGCAACCAGGGGATGCCCAGGATCACTGGGAACAGGGGGGACGAGATTACGTCCAAGGTTAACAGTTCCTGGTGGTGGAGAGAAGAGATAGTGAACAGAGGTTGGGTCTCCTGGACAACTTGGCCCGATTTAATGCGGGAACCGTCAGCCAGGAAGACGGATAGTCCGCGGGCCTTCCTCTGAAGAGGAATGTCGTGCCGGCTGGCAAAGGTGGTATCGATGAAACAGCTGCAGGCTCCTGAATCAAGGATGGCGTTGGTGCGAATCGTCCTTCCCAGGAACTGAAAAGACAGGGGTAGAGAGATGTGGGTGGCATGGACTGGTAAGTGAGCAGAGTTGATTGACACAGACGAAAGGCACTTACGCAGCTTGCTCGGGCAACTGTTCACAAAGTGTCCGGGCCCACCACAGTACAGGCACAAATTTAGTTGACGGCGTCGGGCACGTTCCTCCAGAGACAGAGTGGGTCGCATGAGACCAAGCTGCATCGGCTCGCCGGCATCGGGAAGAGGATGGGCAGGGGCCATTGGCTGAGCGGGCATGTAACGGCCAGCCGGTAATGGAGCCCTTGCGGTCATCCAAGCCGGACGGTGGACTTGAGCGGATCTCTCGACTCTACGTTCCCGGAGCCGACGGTCAATTTGTATGCTCAAAGTTATCAGGCCCTCCAAAGTGTCTGGGGTGCCCACTCGGGCAAGTTCATCCTTTAGGCCTTCGGAGAGGCCCATGCGGAACTGATGCCTTAAAGCCGAGTCATTCCACTGGGTGTCTGCGCTCCATCGTCTAAAGTCTGTCACATAGTCCTCGGCCGTTCTGCGGCCTTGCTGGAGCGCAGATAGAGCAGACTCGGCTGTGGTGGTTAGCTGGGGGTCCTCGTAAAGTTGCGCCATGGCTTCCAGGAAAGACGAGAGGGACTGCGTCAGCATGCTATTTCCCTCCAGCAGGCGATGAGCCCAAATCTGAGGTTCGCCCTGCAGCAGGGAGATTACGAACCCCACTTTGGTGGCCTCTAGGGAGAAGGTTCTGGGTTGAAGAGCAAAGTATAACTGGCAGGCGTTGCGGAAGACACGGAATTTGGAACGATCTCCGGAGAAGCGATCAGGAACAGGTACTCTGGGTTCAGGAGGCAGCATCACCACCGCAGGAGGAGTAGCAGGTGTTGCAGAAGGTTGCGGAGATGTAGGAGCCGCAACATTGGGGTCAGCAAGTTGCTGCACTCGACCTTCCAGTCTGGTATACCCTTCTTGCAGGGATTGCACCGCCTGAGTGAGGGCTGCCAGGTGTGAGCAGAACTCCTTCATGGCAGAGGCTTCTCCCGCAGGCTCAGTCATGGCTGTTCGTACTGTTAGGTACCTGAGTGGTGAGCCTGACTTCGCTGGGAGAGGGCCTCTCTTACGGCTCTGGTTCAGGGCCCACTGGAGTGGAGACAGTGGTCCCGTGAGCACAGCGGGGTAGGAGTGCCTGGAATGGATGCTGTGGGAGACGTAGCTGATCAGTAGCGATCTCCTGGATGTTGAAGCAGCAGAGACTGGCAGGTAGCGGAGCAGGGTCCGGATGTAGGGTGACCCCGAGATGGCGTCAGCAACTCTGGAAGTATGCAGCATGCAGGGAGCAGGCAGAGGGGTCGTCAGGCAGGCCGGGTCTGGATACACTTTGGCAGGCAGGTAAGTGGGCACAGGCAATGGAGAGGTCAGACAGGCAGGAGATCAGCGTTCAGGTATCAGTCCAAAGCAGAGTCAACAGGCCGGAATCAGGAGTGGAGAAGGCAGCAGAGTCAAGTGGAAGCCGGATCAGGTAAACAGGAGTACACAACAGAGGCAGGTTAAACAAGGGGCAAACTGCAGACGAACAGCACTTGACATGTGCAGCTGTCATTCTTTTAAAGGCCAACTGGCGCCAAACAGCGCTAACGCGTCACGTGTGCGCCCGCGACGCACGTGCCCGCGCTCGCTGCGCACGCGCGCGCGCCTGAGGAGTACGACGGCGCGTACCCTCGTTTCGACGCCCGGACGAATCAGCGGCGCGTGTGCGCATGCGCGCGCGCCGATTCGACCGTACGTCGCAAGTGGAGCCCTGACAGGGGCAGAGTGATGGTAATATTATATGTATAGTAACACGGGGGAGTCATACCAGATACAACCACAAGGCGGCAGAGTGACGGTAATATTATATGTATAGTAACACGGGGGAGTCATACCAGATACAACCACAAGGGGGCAGAGTGATGGTAATATTATATGTATAGTAACACGGGGGAGTCATGCCAGATACAACCACAAGGAGGCAGAGTGACTGTAATATTATATGTATAGTAACACAGGGGGAGTCATACCAGATCCGACCACAAGGAGGCAGAGCGACGGTAATATTATATGTATAGTAACACAGGAGAGTCATACCAGATCTGTCCACAAGGGGGCAGAGTGACGGTAATATTATATGTATAGTAACACATTTGGGTGAATTGCAAGCCTTTCCGCAGCTACAGGCGAGACACGACTTACCGAATAATTATTTCTTCAGATATCTCCAGATCCGACATGCCTATCAGGCTCAATTCGAGGTGGAGAGGGTGGAATCTCTTCCCTCTACGCTCAAATCTCTGCTATCCATAGAGGATCTACCTAAAACACTTTCTGCTACATATAAGGAGTTTTTTAAGTGTACACCGAAGGCAATAACAAAGTGTAGGACTAGATGGGAAACGGAGGTGCTGGAGATACAAGGGGAGGACTGGGACGACATGTGGTTGCAGCCCTTCAAAAACCTAGTGTCAGCAAGAGACAGACTAATTCAATTTAAATTTCTGAACAGAAGCTACTATACTCCAGCTAGAATTGCCGCCATATATTGGTTAGCGACAGCAGAATGCTGGAGGTGCACATTCTCCCCAGCAGGCGCTGATCATATATTTTGGTATTGTCCTAGGATTCAGGAATTCTGGAAAGAGATCACAGACTGCATATCAGACTTTTTGACGGTACCGATTCCCCTGACGGTAAAAGTGTGTTTGCTGGGACTTGTGGAAGACGTGGTTCCCTCAAGGGCACTAAGAACCCTACTTACTATTCTGTTATTCTATGGGAAAAAAGCCATATTGCTAAAATGGAAAAACGCGCAGGCCCCTGACATTAATTTTTGGAAACACTTAGTGAACTCCATCCTGCCATATTATAAAGCGACCTACAGGGCGAGAGGATGTGGGAAAAAATTTGACAAAGTATGGAGAGCCTGGTATGAATCTGACAACACAGTGGGATGAGGAGCAGTGTATATATGTACTGAATATAGGGAAACATGCTGTTGGACTTTGTGACTTAAGATGTAGTAGGGATGTGAGGATACACTGAGTAATGAAATAAATTATGAAGGGAAGTGGAATCTAACTTCAGTTGCAGTACCGCTGAACGACTATGGAGGTTTACATGAGAAGGGAACATATGTCCTGAAATGGTAATGGTACGAACGTGGGGGGCTGAGCTGTGACAAACAGGGGAGGGGAGGGGTGGGAGGGAGGGGAGAGGGGAGGGGTGGGAGATTGAAGGGGAAATGTTGGGCCCTGCGTGGCCAGCTGACTGGGTTGCTGTTATGTTGACACAACCCAGTGGTTATTGTATGTTGTGTGTGAAAAATTTAAATAAAAAGAAACTTTAAAAAAAATATTATATGTATAGTAACACAGGAGGAGTCATACCAGATCCGACCACAAGGGGGCAGAGTGACGGTAATATTATATGTATAGTAACACAGGAGGAGTCATACCAGATCCGACCACAAGGGGGCAGAGTGACGGTAATATTATATGTATAGTAACACAGGGGGAGTCATACCAGATCCAACCACAAGGGGGCAGAGTGGCGGTAATATTATATGTATAGTAACACAGGGGGAGTCATACCAGATCCGACCACAAGGGGGCAGAGTGACGGTAATATTATATGTATAGTAACACAGGGGGAGTCATACCAGATCCAACCACAAGGGGGCAGAGTGACGGTAATATTATATGTATAGTAACACAGGGGGAGTCATACCAGATCCGACCACAAGGGGCAGAGTGACGGTAATATTATATGTATAGTAAAACAGGAGAGTCATACCAGATCCAACCACAAGGGGGGCAGAGTGACGGTAATGTTATATGTATAGTAACACAGGGGGAGTCATAACAGATCCAACCACAAGGGGGCAGAGTGACGGTAATATTATATGTATAGTAACACAGGGGGAGTCATACCAGATCCAACCACAAGGGGGCAGAGTGACGGTAATATTATATGTATAGTAACACAGGGGGAGTCATACCAGATCCAACCAGAAGGGGGCAGAATGACGGTAATATTATATGTATAGTAGCACAGGGGGAGTCATACCAGATCCAACCACAAGGGGGCAGAGTGACGGTAATATTATACGTATAGTAACACAGGAGGAGTCATACCAGATACAACCACAAGGAGGCAGAGTGACGGTAATATTATATGTATAGTAACACAGGGGGTGTTATACCAGATACAACCACAAGGAGGCAGAGTGACGGTAATATTATATGTATAGTAACACAGGGGGAGTCATACCAGGTCCAACCACAAGGTGGCAGAGTGACGGTAATAGTATACGTATAGTAACACAGGAGGAGTCATACCAGATACAACCACAAGGGGGCAGAGTGACGGTAATATTATATGTATAGTAACACAGGGAGAGTCATACCAGATCCAACCACAAGGGGGCAGAGTGACGGTAATATTATATGTATAATAACACAGGAGGAGTCATACCAGATCCAACCACAAGGAGGCAGAGTGACGGTAATATTATATGTATAATAACACAGGAGGAGTCATACCAGATCCAACCACAAGGAGGCAGAGTGACGGTAATATTATATGTATAGTAACACAGGGGGAGTCATACCAGATCCAACCACAAGGAGGCAGAGTGACGGTAATATTATATGTATAGTAACACAGGGGAGTCATACCAGATCCGACCACAAGGAGGCAGAGTGACGGTAATATTATATGTATAGTAACACAGGAGGAGTCATACCAGATACAACCACAAGGGGGCAGAGTGACGGTAATATTATACGTATAGTAACACAGGGGTGTTATACCAGATACAACCACAAGGGGGCAGAGTGACGGTAATATTATACGTATAGTAACACAGGAGGAGTCATACCAGATCCAACCACAGGGGGCAGAGTGACGGTAATATTATACGTATAGTAACACAGGGGAGTCATACCAGATCCAACCACAAGGAGGCAGAGTGACGGTAATATTATGTGTATAGTAACACAGGGGGAGTCATACCAGATACAACCACAAGGGGGCAGAGTGACAGTAATATTATATGTATAATAACACAGGGGGAGTCATACCAGATCCAACCACAAGGGGCAGAGTGACGGTAATATTATATGTATAGTAACACAGGGGGGAGTCATACCAGATCCAACCACAAGGAGGCAGAGTGACGGTAATATTATATGTATAGTAACACAGGGGAGTCATACCAGATACAACCACAAGGGGGCAGAGTGACAGTAATATTATATGTATAGTAACACAGGGGGAGTCATACCAGATACAACCACAAGGGGGCAGAGTGACGGTAATATTATATGTATAGTAACACAGGGGAGTCATACCAGATCCAACCACAAGGGGGCAGAGTGACGGTAATATTATACGTATAGTAACACAGGGGGAGTCATACCGGATCCAACCACAAGGGGGCAGAGTGACGGTAATATTATACGTATAGTAACACAGGGGGAGTCATACCAGATACAACCACAAGGGGGCAGAGTGACGGTAATATTATATGTATAGTAACACAGGGGAGTCATACCAGATACAACCACAAGGGGGCAGAGTGACGGTAATATTATATGTATAATAACACAGGGGAGTCATACCAGATCCAACCACAAGGAGGCAGAGTGACGGTAATATTATATGTATAATAACACAGGGGAGTCATACCGGATCCAACCACAAGGAGGCAGAGTGACGGTAATATTATATGTATAATAACACAGGGGAGTCATACCAGATCCAACCACAAGGGGGCAGAGTGACGGTAATATTATATGTATAATAACACAGGGGAGTCATACCGGATCCAACCACAAGGAGGCAGAGTGACGGTAATATTATATGTATAGTAACACAGGACGAGTCATACCACATCCAACCACAAGGGGGCAGAGTGACGGTAATATTATATGTATAGTAACACAGGGAGAGTCATACCACATCCAACCACAAGGGGGCAGAGTGACGGTAATATTATATGTATAGTAACACAGGGGAGTCATACCGGATCCAACCACAAGGAGGCAGAGTGACGGTAATATTATATGTATAGTAACACAGGGGGGGTCATACCAGATCCGACCACAAGGGGGCAGAGTGACGGTAATATTATATGTATAGTAACACAGGACGAGTCATACCACATCCAACCACAAGGGGGCAGAGTGACGGTAATATTATATGTATAGTAACACAGGGGGGAGTCATACCAGATACAACCACAAGGGGGCAGAGTGACGGTAATATTATACGTATAGTAACACAGGGGAGTCATACCAGATCCAACCACAAGGGGGCAGAGTGACGGTAATATTATACGTATAGTAACACAGGGGGAGTCATACCAGATCCAACCACAAGGAGGCAGAGTGACGGTAATATTATACGTATAGTAACACAGGGGAGTCATACCAGATACAACCACAAGGGGGCAGAGTGACGGTAATATTATATGTATAGTAACACAGGGAGAGTCATACCAGATCCGACCACAAGGGGGCATATTACTTGTATTGTAACACTGAGGAGTATTCGTCTGCGCATGTCTGAGCCGCCATTTTTTATAATACCATATGCAGTGGTCCTCAACAAGATGGCGATGTTTTGTCAGGTTCGGCGACCCGTCAGAATGTGTAACGGAACTGACGTCAATTCATCGCCATCTTTCTACACCCCGCACGCCCCATAGTGAGCATACACTGAGAAGGGTGAAAGCGGACATCTTGTTACACCCACCAGAGTTTAGCATTTTACACGTATTTTTAACAGTAAAGTGAGTTTATATTGTGAAATACAGGACTGAGAACTCCGTCTGACTGGTTAGATTTTTAAAAGCAGTGGCATCCCTGCTGATCTCACAGGTTTGCTAATCTGACAGAAGTTCGCTGCTTTTAAAATGTAACATCTAACCAGTCAGACGGAGTTCTCAGTCCTGTATTTCACTATATAAACTCGCTTTACTGTTAAAAATAAGTGTAAAATGCAAAACTCCGATGGGTGTAACAAGATGTCCGCTTTCTCCCTTCTCAGAGTATCCTTACTATGGAGGAGTGCTGAGTGTAGCAAGATGGCGAGGATTGACGTCACTTCCGATACTCATTCTGACGGGTCGCCTAATCTGACGATACACCGGTCCTCAATAAAATGGCGGACTAGTCGTCCTATAGAGCCCACTTCTCGTAGTTCCGGGTTCATTATGTGAAAGGAATCCCCATGTGAATCAGTTTCTTTATATCAAAATCATTTCCTACTCCAAGTCTAAGAAACATTATAAACTGTCCAATTATATTTGTGGGGGCGGAGCCTGCCAACTTACCCTGCCTTTGTAAACCATGGCCGCTCGGACATGGTCACGCCCACCGCACAGTGATTGGTGCTCCATCTTCTACAAACCGGTGTTCTATCACCAAGTGTCCGGCTGTCACTAGGTGTCCGAAGTCTACTGCGCATGCGCAGCGCATGCGCAGTCTGGATCCAGAAGATTTTCGGAAATTGTCGGAAGATGAGCGGCGCCTGCGCCGTGAGTCGAGGAGAAGCCCCCACCATCCAAGCGGACATAGGGTTAGTCAAATTGAGAGGGCCGCTCGCCACGCATCGGGCACGGCCTCGCTGCGCTCGGCACTTTTATATTCTAACTCTATGTCCACTGGGATGGTGGGCTTGAAAGTGGACTCACGGCGCAGGCGCCGTTCATCCTCGGCAATTTTCGGAATATGGGCGTCCTGTGTACTGCGCATGCGCAGTACACCTCGGACACTTGGTGATGGGGGACGGATAGTGATACAACACCGGCAGGTGTATGAGGAAAATGTCCGGGACGGCCGCCATATTTCCGAAGACCAGAGTATTATTCCGCTCCTTATAATGGCAGCTTCTCTGGTCATTGCAGGACACTAAACAGAAAAGTCCCCATCGCCGCCATTTTCCTGAAGATCAAAGAAATTATCTCCCATGTAATGGCGGCGGACTGGGCATGCGCTGTATCTCATGCAAACACTATGCTGCCACCTGCTGGCTGATCCTGGTAGCGCTCACACTGATTTGGAATATAGTTCGGAATATAACTGGTACTCTGTCGTCGCCTTGTGGATGAATGTGGTAGCACACTATATGACAGTAAAATGCCGCCACCTGGTGGCTGAACCTGGTATGACTCCCTCTGAAGGTCCCGCATAGAATATTATATTTCCCCAATACAATCCGTGCCGGGAAGGAGCACAATGTGTCACGTCCACAGCAAAAAAAAAAAACATTTCTTGAGGATCTGCTTAGTTTACAAGCAATAGAAGAAGAACTTGCTGTTCGGAGAAGCTATTATTCTGGGGTGTCTGCGGCCGCCATCTTGTTGAAGACCAATGCATTCTTCTCTACTTTCCAAGATGTCAGCTCTGTGATCACACCGGAAGTAGGATTGGGGAAGTTGGTGATATGGAGGATTAGGGGAAAGGAATGGGAGTGTATTGGGGGGGATGGGGAGTGGAGTAGGGGTGATGAGGTCATGGGGTAGATATGTGGGTAATAAGGGGAATGAAATGGGGGTCTGAGGGTGTGTATGGTAGGAGTAGGGGGATGTAATGGGGGAGATGGGTGCCTGGGGGTGTATGGGAGGATGGCATGGGGGTGTAGGGGGATAAGAAGATGGAAGGTCTGGAGGTATGTATGGGGAGAGTAGGGGGATGGAATAGGGGAGATGGGGGCCTAGGGGGTGTATGAGGGGAGTAGAGGGATGTAATGAGGAAGGGGGGTTATATGGGGGGGGGGGAGTTGGGGGATTGAATGGAGTGATGGGGGTCTGAGGGGTGTATGTGGGTGATGGTGGCCGGGGGTGTCTATTGGTGTAGAGCGGTGTATGGATGGAATAGGGGTGATGGCAGGAGGGTGTATGAGTGAAGGGGCTTATGGAGGGATGAAATGGGGCTAGGGGGTGAATGGAGTAAATGCAGTGGTGGCTGGTTTTAGGAAGGGGGCGCCAGACCCCACCCTTCCTTTTTGACCCCTCCCACTTGGTGAAAATGGGCGTGGTTTCAACGGAATAATGGGCATGTCTCTAAGGTGGTGTGGTTAGTGTCTGAGATGAACAGGTTGCATTAGAATGTGTCACCAAGGTGCATTAGAATGTGTCGCCAAGTTGCAGCAGAATGTGTCACCAAGTTGCAGCAGAATGTGTCACCAAGTTGCAGCAGAATGTGTCACCAAGTTGCAGCAGAATGTGTCACCAAGTTATAGCAGAATGTGTCACCAAGTTATAGCAGAATGTGTCACCAAGTTATAGCAGAATGTGTCACCAAGTTATAGCAGAATGTGTCACCAAGTTAGAGCAGAATGTGTCACCAAGTTATAGCAGAATGTGTCACCAAGTTATAGCAGAATGTGTCACCAAGTTATAGCAGAATGTGTCACCAAGTTATAGCAGAATGTGTCACCAAGTTATAGCAGAATGTGTCACCAAGTTGCAGCAGAATGTGTCACCAAGTTAGAGCAGAATGTGTCACCAAGTTGCAGCAGAATGTGTCACCAAGTTGCAGCAGAATGTGTCACCAAGTTGCAGCAGCAGAATGTGTCACCAAGTTGCAGCAGCAGAATGTGTCACCAAGTTGCAGCAGCAGAATGTGTCACCAAGTTATAGCAGAATGTGTCACCAAGTTGCAGCAGCAGAATGTGTCACCAAGTTGCAGCAGAATGTGTCGCCAAGTTGCAGCAGAATGTGTCACCAGGTTGCAGCAGCAGAATGTGTCGCCAAGTTAGAGCAGAATGTGTCACCAAGTTATAGCAGAATGTGTCACCAAGTTATAGCAGAATGTGTCACCAAGTTGCAGCAGAATGTGTCACCAAGTTGCAGCAGAATGTGTCACCAAGTTAGAGCAGCAGAATGTGTCACCAAGTTGCAGCAGAATGTGTCACCAAGTTAGAGCAGCAGAATGTGTCACCAAGTTGCAGCAGCAGAATGTGTCACCAAGTTGCAGCAGCAGAATGTGTCGCCAGGTTGCAGCAGCAGAATGTGTCACCAAGTTAGAGCAGAATGTGTCACCAAGTTGCAGCAGCAGAATGTGTCACCAAGTTGCAGCAGAATGTGTCACCAAGTTGCAGCAGCAGAATGTGTCACCAAGTTGCAGCAGCAGAATGTGTCACCAAGTTGCAGCAGCAGAATGTGTCACCAAGTTGCAGCAGCAGAATGTGTCACCAAGTTATAGCAGAATGTGTCACCAAGTTGCAGCAGCAGAATGTGTCGCCAAGTTGCAGCAGAATGTGTCACCAAGTTGCAGCAGAATGTGTCACCAAGTTGCAGCAGAATGTGTCACCAAGTTAGAGCAGAATGTGTCACCAAGTTAGAGCAGCAGAATGTGTCACCAAGTTGCAGCAGAATGTGTCACCAAGTTGCAGCAGAATGTGTCACCAAGTTGCAGCAGCAGAATGTGTCACCAAGTTGCAGCAGCAGAATGTGTCACCAGGTTGCAGCAGCAGAATGTGTCACCAAGTTAGAGCAGAATGTGTCACCAAGTTATAGCAGAATGTGTCACCAAGTTGCAGCAGCAGAATGTGTCGCCAGGTTGCAGCAGAATGTGTCACCAACTTAGAGCAGCAGAATGTGTCACCAAGTTGCAGCAGAATGTGTCACCAAGTTAGAGCAGCAGAATGTGTCACCAAGTTGCAGCAGCAGAATGTGTCACCAAGTTGCAGCAGCAGAATGTGTCGCCAGGTTGCAGCAGCAGAATGTGTCACCAAGTTAGAGCAGAATGTGTCACCAAGTTGCAGCAGAATATGTCACCAAGTTGCAGCAGAATGTGTCACCAAGTTGCAGCAGAATGTGTCACCAAGTTATAGCAGAATGTGTCACCAAGTTATAGCAGAATGTGTCACCAAGTTGCAGCAGCAGAATGTGTCACCAAGTTGCAGCAGCAGAATGTGTCACCAAGTTGCAGCAGAATGTGTCACCAAGTTAGAGCAGCAGAATGTGTCACCAAGTTGCAGCAGCAGAATGTGTCACCAAGTTGCAGCAGCAGAATGTGTCACCAAGTTAGAGCAGCAGAATGTGTCGCCAGGTTGCAGCAGCAGAAGGTGTCACCAAGTTGCAGCAGCAGAATGTGTCACCAAGTTAGAGCAGAATGTGTCACCAAGTTAGAGCAGCAGAATGTGTCGCCAGGTTGCAGCAGCAGAATGTGTCACCAAGTTGCAGCAGAATATGTCACCAAGTTGCAGCAGCAGAATGTGTCACCAAGTTAGAGCAGCAGAATGTGTCACCAAGTTAGAGAAGAATGTGTCACCAAGTTGCAGCAGAATGTGTCACCAAGTTAGAGCAGAATGTGTCACCAAGTTGCAGCAGAATGTGTCACCAAGTTGCAGCAGCATGTGTCGCCAGGTTGCAGCAGCAGAATGTGTCACCAAGTTGCAGCAGAATGTGTCACCAAGTTAGAGCAGCAGAATGTGTCGCCAAATTGCAGCAGCAGAATGTGTCACCAAGTTAAAGCAGAATGTGTCACCAAGTTGCAGCAGAATGTGTCGCCAAGTTGCAGCAGAATGTGTCACCAAGTTGCAGCAGAATGTGTCACCAGGTTAGAGCAGCAGAATGTGTCACCAAGTTGCAGCAGAATGTGTCACCAAGTTGCAGCAGAATGTGTCACCAAGTTATTGCAGCAGAATGTGTCACCAAGTTGCAGCAGAATGTGTCACCAAGTTATTGCAGCAGAATGTGTCACCAAGTTGCAGCAGAATGTGTCACCAAGTTGCAGCAGCAGAATGTGTCACCAAGTTGCAGCAGCAGAATGTGTCACCAAGTTGCAGCAGCAGAATGTGTCACCAAGTTGCAGCAGAATGTGTCACCAAGTTATAGCAGAATGTGTCACCAAGTTGCAGCAGCAGAATGTGTCACCAAGTTATAGCAGAATGTGTCGCCAGGTTGCAGCAGCAGAATGTGTCACCAGGTTGCAGCAGCAGAATGTGTCACCAGGTTGCAGCAGCAGAATGTGTCACCAAGTTAGAGCAGAATGTGTCACCAAGTTATAGCAGAATGTGTCACCAAGTTGCAGCAGCAGAATGTGTCGCCAGGTTGCAGCAGAATGTGTCACCAACTTAGAGCAGCAGAATGTGTCACCAAGTTGCAGCAGAATGTGTCACCAAGTTAGAGCAGCAGAATGTGTCACCAAGTTGCAGCAGCAGAATGTGTCACCAAGTTGCAGCAGCAGAATGTGTCGCCAGGTTGCAGCAGCAGAATGTGTCACCAAGTTAGAGCAGAATGTGTCACCAAGTTGCAGCAGAATGTGTCACCAAGTTGCAGCAGAATATGTCACCAAGTTGCAGCAGAATGTGTCACCAAGTTGCAGCAGAATGTGTCACCAAGTTATAGCAGAATGTGTCACCAAGTTATAGCAGAATGTGTCACCAAGTTAGAGCAGCAGAATGTGTCACCAAGTTGCAGCAGCAGAATGTGTCACCAAGTTGCAGCAGAATGTGTCACCAAGTTAGAGCAGCAGAATGTGTCACCAAGTTGCAGCAGCAGAATGTGTCACCAAGTTGCAGCAGCAGAATGTGTCACCAAGTTAGAGCAGCAGAATGTGTCGCCAGGTTGCAGCAGCAGAAGGTGTCACCAAGTTGCAGCAGCAGAATGTGTCACCAAGTTAGAGCAGAATGTGTCACCAAGTTATAGCAGAATGTGTCGCCAGGTTGCAGCAGCAGAATGTGTCACCAAGTTAGAGCAGAATGTGTCACCAAGTTATAGCAGAATGTGTCACCAAGTTGCAGCAGAATGTGTCACCAAGTTAGAGCAGCAGAATGTGTCACCAAGTTAGAGAAGAATGTGTCACCAAGTTGCAGCAGAATGTGTCACCAAGTTAGAGCAGAATGTGTCACCAAGTTGCAGCAGAATGTGTCACCAAGTTGCAGCAGAATGTGTCACCAGGTTAGAGCAGCAGAATGTGTCACCAAGTTGCAGCAGAATGTGTCACCAAGTTGCAGCAGAATGTGTCACCAAGTTATTGCAGCAGAATGTGTCACCAAGTTGCAGCAGAATGTGTCACCAAGTTATTGCAGCAGAATGTGTCACCAAGTTGCAGCAGAATGTGTCACCAAGTTATTGCAGCAGAATGTGTCACCAAGTTGCAGCAGCAGAATGTGTCACCAAGTTGCAGCAGCAGAATGTGTCACCAAGTTGCAGCAGAATGTGTCACCAAGTTGCAGCAGCAGAATGTGTCACCAAGTTATAGCAGAATGTGTCGCCAGGTTGCAGCAGCAGAATGTGTCACCAAGTTATAGCAGAATGTGTCACCAAGTTATAGCAGAATGTGTCACCAAGTTAGAGAAGAATGTGTCACCAAGTTGCAGCAGCAGAATATGTCACCAAGTTGCAGCAGAATGTGTCGCCAGGTTGCAGCAGCAGAATGTGTCACCAAGTTATAGCAGAATGTGTCACCAAGTTGCAGCAGAATGTGTCACCAAGTTAGAGCAGCAGAATGTGTCACCAAGTTATAGCAGAATGTGTCACCAAGTTATAGCAGAATGTGTCGCCAAGTTGCAGCAGAATGTGTCACCAAGTTGCAGCAGAATGTGTCACCAAGTTAGAGCAGCAGAATGTGTCACCAAGTTGCAGCAGAATGTGTCACCAAGTTAGAGCAGAATGTGTCACCAGGTTGCAGCAGCAGAATGTGTCACCAAGTTAGAGCAGAATGTGTCACCAAGTTATAGCAGAATGTGTCACCAAGTTGCAGCAGAATGTGTCACCAAGTTATAGCAGAATGTGTCACCAAGTTGCAGCAGAATGTGTCACCAAGTTAGAGCAGCAGAATGTGTCACCAAGTTATAGCAGAATGTGTCGCCAAGTTATAGCAGAATGTGTCGCCAAGTTGCAGCAGAATGTGTCACCAAGTTGCAGCAGAATGTGTCACCAACTTAGAGCAGCAGAATGTGTCACCAAGTTGCAGCAGAATGTGTCACCAAGTTAGAGCAGAATGTGTCACCAGGTTGCAGCAGCAGAATGTGTCACCAAGTTATAGCAGAATGTGTCACCAAGTTATAGCAGAATGTGTCGCCAAGTTGCAGCAGAATGTGTCACCAAGTTGCAGCAGAATGTGTCACCAAGTTAGAGCAGCAGAATGTGTCACCAAGTTGCAGCAGAATGTGTCACCAAGTTATAGCAGAATGTGTCACCAGGTTGCAGCAGCAGAATGTGTCACCAAGTTAGAGCAGAATGTGTCACCAAGTTATAGCAGAATGTGTCACCAAGTTGCAGCAGAATGTGTCACCAAGTTATAGCAGAATGTGTCACCAAGTTATAGCAGAATGTGTCACCAAGTTGCAGCAGAATGTGTCACCAAGTTAGAGCAGCAGAATGTGTCACCAAGTTATAGCAGAATGTGTCGCCAAGTTGCAGCAGAATGTGTCACCAAGTTGCAGCAGAATGTGTCACCAACTTAGAGCAGCAGAATGTGTCACCAAGTTAGAGCAGCAGAATGTGTCACCAAGTTAGAGCAGAATGTGTCACCAAGTTTGAGCAGCAGAATGTGTCACCAAGTTAGAGCAGCAGAATGTGTCGCCAAGTTGCAGCAGAATGTGTCACCAAGTTAGAGCAGAATGTGTCGCCAGGTTGCAGCAGCAGAATGTGTCACCAAGTTAGAGCAGAATGTGTCGCCAGGTTGCAGCAGCAGAATGTGTCACCAAGTTAGAGCAGAATGTGTCACCAAGTTGCAGCAGAATGTGTCACCAAGTTAGAGCAGCAGAATGTGTCACCAAGTTATAGCAGAATGTGTCACCAAGTTGCAGCAGAATGTGTCACCAAGTTAGAGCAGAATGTGTCACCAAGTTATAGCAGAATGTGTCGCCAAGTTGCAGCAGAATGTGTCACCAAGTTAGAGCAGAATGTGTCACCAAGTTAGTGCAGCAGAATGTGTCACCAAGTTGCAGCAGAATGTGTCACCAAGTTGCAGCAGAATGTGTCACCAGCAGCAGAATGTGTCACCAAGTTGCAGCAGAATGTGTCACCAAGTTGCAGCAGAATGTGTCACCAAGTTAGAGAAGCAGCAGCATAATGTGTCACCAAGTTGCAGCAGCAGAATGTGTCACCAAGTTCAGCAGAATGTGTCACCAAGTTAGAGCAGAATGTGTCACCAAGAAGCAGAATGTGTCACCAAGTTGCAGCAGAATGTGTCACCAAGTTAGAGCATGTGTCACCAGCAGAATGTGCAAATGTGTCACCAAGTTCCGCAAAGAGCAGCAGAATATGTCGCCAGGCAGCAGAATGTGTGTCACCAAGTTGCAGCAGCAGCAGAATGTGTCACCAAGTTAGCCAGGAATGTGTCACCAAGCAGAATGTGTCACCAAGTTGCATCGCAGAATGTGTCACCAAGTTAGCAGTCACATGTGTCACCAGTTGCAGCAGAATGTGTCACCCAGCAGTGTGCACCAAGTTGCAGCAGAATGTGTCACCAAGTTGCAGAATGTGTCAGCAGCAGAATGTGTCACCAAGTTAAGTTGCCAGCAGCAGAATGTGTCACCAGTTATAGAGAAGAATGTGTCACCAAGTTGCAGCAGCAGTCACCAATGTGTCACAGAAAGTTATAGCAGAATGTGTCACCAAGTTAGAGGCCAGAAGTTCACCAAGTTAGAGCAGCAGCAGAATGTGTCACCAAGTTGTGTGTCACCAAGTTAGAGCAGCAGAATGTGTAACCAAGTTAGAGCAGCAGAATGTGTCGCCAGGTTGCAGCAGAATGTGTCACCAAGTTAGAGCAGAATGTGTCACCAAGTTAGAGCAGAATGTGTCACCAAGTTAGAGCAGAATGTGTCACCAAGTTGCAGCAGAATGTGTCACCAAGTTGCAGCAGAATGTGTCACCAAGTTGCAGCAGAATGTGTCACCAAGTTGCAGCAGCAGAATGTGTCACCAAGTTAGAGAAGAATGTGTCACCAAGTTAGAGCAGAATGTGTCACCAAGTTGCAGCAGCAGAATGTGTCACCAAGTTGCAGCAGAATGTGTCACCAAGTTGCAGCAGAATGTGTCGCCAGGTTGCAGCAGCAGAATGTGTCACCAGGTTGCAGCAGCAGAATGTGTCACCAAGTTAGAGCAGAATGTGTCGCCAAGTTGCAGCAGAATGTGTCACCAAGTTAGAGCAGAATGTGTCACCAAGTTGCAGCAGAATGTGTCACCAAGTTGCAGCAGAATGTGTCACCAAGTTGCAGCAGAATGTGTGAGCAGAATGTGTCACCAAGTTAGAGCAGTGTCACCGCAAGCAGAAGTTAGAGCAGAATGTGTCACCAAGTTAGAGCAGCAGAATGTTGTCACCAAGTTAGAGCAGCAGAACCAAGTTGCAGCAGAATGTGTCACCAAGTTGCAGAGCAGAATGTGTCACCAATTAGAGCAGCAGAATGTGTCACCAAGTTAGAGCAGCAGAATGTGTCACCAAGTTGCAGCAGAATGTGTCACCAAGTTAGAGCAGCAGAATGTGTCACCAAGTTACCAAGCAGCAGAATGTGTCACCAAGTTAGAGCAGCAGAATGTGTCACCAAGTTAGCAGCAGCAAGTTAGAGCAGAATGTGTCACCAAGTTAGAGCAGCAATGTGTCACCAAGTTGCAGCAGCAGAATGTGTCCCACCAGTTGCACCAAGTTGCAAGCAGCAGAATGTGTCACCAAGTTAGAGCAGAATGTGTCACCAAGTTGCAGCAGAATGTGTCGCCAAGTTGCAGCAGAATGTGTCACCAAGTTGCAGCAGAATGTGTCACCAAGTTAGAGCAGAATGTGTCACCAAGTTGCAGCAGAATGTGTCACCAAGTTAGAGCAGAATGTGTCACCAAGTTGCAGCAGAATGTGTCGCCAAGTTGCAGCAGAATGTGTCACCAAGTTGCAGCAGCAGAATGTGTCACCAAGTTGCAGCAGCAGAATGTGTCACCAAGTTGCAGCAGCAGAATGTGTCACCAAGTTAGAGCAGAATGTGTCACCAAGTTGCAGCAGAATGTGTCACCAAGTTAGAGCAGAATGTGTCACCAAGTTGCAGCAGAATGTGTCACCAAGTTGCAGCAGAATGTGTCACCAAGTTGCAGCAGAATGTGTCGCCAGGTTGCAGCAGCAGAATGTGTCACCAAGTTAGAGCAGAATGTGTCACCAAGTTAGAGCAGCAGAAAGTGTCACCAAGTTGCAGCAGAATGTGTCACCAAGTTGCAGCAGAATGGTGTCACCAAGTTGCAGCAGAATATGTGTCACCAAGTTGCAGCAGCAGTATGTGTCACCAAGTTGCAGCAGCAGAATGTGTCGCCAGTCACCAAGTTATAGCAGCATGTGTCACCAGCAGAATGTGTCACCAAGTTAGCAGCAGAATGTGTCGCCAAGTTGCAGCAGAATGTGTCACCAATGTGTCGGCAGCAGAATGTGTCACCAAGTTAGAGCAGCAGAATGTGTCACCAAGTAGCAGCAGCAGAATGTGTCACCAAGCAGCAGAATGTGTCACCAAGTGCAGCAGAATGTGTCACCAAGTTGCAGCAGCAGAAGGTGTCACCAAGTTAGAGCAGAATGTGTCGCCAAGTTGCAGCAGAATGTGTCACCAAGTTGCAGCAGAATGTGTCACCAAGTTAGAGCAGAATGTGTCACCAAGTTGGAGCAGCAGAATGTGTCACCAAGTTGCAGCAGCAGAATGTGTCACCAAGTTGTTCACCAAGGTTAGCAGAATGTGTCACCAAGTTGCAGCAGCAGAATGTGTCACCAAGTTGCAGCAGAATGTGTCACCAAGTTGCAGCAGAAGTCACCAGAATGTGTCACCAAGTTGCATGTCAGCAGAAATGTGTCACCAAGTTATAGCAGAATGTGTCACCAAGTTGCAGCAGCAGAATGTGTCACCAAGTTGCAGCATGTGCAGACCAATGCAGAATGTGTCACCAAGTTAGCAGCAGAATGTGTCACCAAGTTGCAGCAGAATGTGTCACCAAGTTGAGCAGCAGAATGTGTCACCAAGTTGCAGCAGAATGTGTCACCAAGTTGCAGCAGCAGAATGTGTCACCAAGTTAGCAGCAGAATGTGTCACCAAGTTAGCAGAAGCAGCAGAATGTGTCACCAAGTTGCAGCAGCAGAATGTGTCACCAAGTTATAGCAGAATGTGCAGCAGAATGTGTCACCAAGTTGCAGCAGAATGTGTCACCAAGTTATAGCAGAATGTGTCACCAAGTTAGAGCAGCAGAATGTGTCACCAAGTTAGCAGCAGAATGTGTCACCAAGTTGCAGCAGAATGTGTCACCAGCTTAGCAGCAGCAGAATGTGTCACCAAGTTAGAGCAGAATGTGTCACCAAGTTGCAGCAGAATGTGTCACCAAGTTGCAGCAGCAGAATGTGTCACCAAGTTGCAGCAGAATGTGTCACCAATGTGTCACCAAATGTGTCACAAGTTGCAGCAGCAGAATGTGTCGCCAAGTTAGAGCAGCAGAATGTGTCACCAACTTAGAGCAGCAGAATGTGTCACCAAGTTAGAGCAGAAGAATGTGTCACCAAGTTGCAGCAGCAGAATGTGTCACCAAGTTAGAGCAGAATGTGTCACCAAGTTAGAGCAGCAGAATGTGTCACCAAGTTTCAGCAGCAGAATGTGTCACCAAGTTGCAGCAGAATGTGTCACCAAGTTAGATGTGTCACCAGGTTGCAGCAGAATGTGTCACCAAGTTGCAGCAGCAGAATGTGTCACCAAGTTAGAGCAGCAGAATGTGTCACCAAGTTGCAGCAGAATGTGTCACCAAGTTGCAGCAGAATGTGTCACCAAGTTGCAGCAGAATGTGTCACCAAGTTGCAGCAGCATGTGTCACCAAGTTGCAGCAGAATGTGTCACCAAGTTAGAGCAGAATGTGTCACCAAGTTGCAGCAGCAGAATGTGTCACCAAGTTGCAGCAGCAGAATGTGTCACCAAGTTATAGCAGAATGTGTCACCAAGTTAGAGCAGCAGAATGTGTCACCAAGTTGCAGCAGAATGTGTCACCAAGTTGCAGCAGCAGAATGTGTCACCAAGTTACAGCAGAATGTGTCACCAAGTTGCAGCAGAATGTGTCGCCAAGTTGCAGCAGAATGTGTCACCAAGTTAGAGCAGAATGTGTCACCAAGTTGCAGCAGAATGTGTCACCAAGTTGCAGAGCAGAATGTGTCACCAAGTTTTGCAGCAGAATGTGTCACCAAGTTAGAGCAGAATGTGTCACCAAGTTTAGCAGCAGAATGTGTCACCAAGTTGCAGCAGAATGTGTCACCAAGTTTGCAGCAGAATGTGTCACCAAGGTTGCAGCAGCAGAATGTGTCACCAAGTTAGCAGCAGAATGTGTCACCAAGTTTGCAGCACAGCATCACAAATGTGTCACCAAGTTAGCAGCAGAATGTGTCACCAAGTTAGCAGCAGCAGAATGTCACCAAGTCACCAATGTTCACAGATTTAGCAAGCAGCAGAATGTGTCACCAAGTTGCAGCAAGCAGAATGTGTCACCAAGTTAGAGCAGAATGTGTCACCAAGTTAAGAGCAGCAGAATGTGTCACCAAGTTAGCAGCAGCAGAATGTGTCACCAAGTTGAGCAGCAGAATGTGTCACCAAGTTGCAGCAGAATGTGTCACCAAGTTGCAGCAGAATGTGTCACCACAAGTTAGAGCAGCAGAATGTGTCCAAGTTGCAGCAGCAGAATGGTCACCAGCAGAATGTGTCAGCCAAGTTGCAGCAGCAGAATGTGTCACCAAGTTGCAGCAGCAGAATGTGTCACCAAGTTGCAGCAGAATGTGTCACCAAGTTGCAGCAGAATGTGTCACCAAGTTAGAGCAGCAGAATGTGTCACCAGTTGCAGCAGAATGTGTCACCAAGTTGCAGCAGAATGTGTCACCAAGTTGCAGCAGAATGTGTCACCAAGTTGCAGCAGAATGTGTCACCAAGTTGCAGCAGAAGCAGCAGAATGTGTCACCAAGTTAGCAGCAGAATGTGTCACCAAGTTATGCAGCAGAATGTGTCACCAAGTTATAGCCAAGTTGCAGCAGCAGAATGTGTCACCAAGTTGCAGCAGCAGAATGTGTCAGAATGTGTCACCAAGTTGCAGCAGAATGTGCATAGCAGAATGTGTCACCAAGTTAGTTATGTGCACCAAGAATGTGTCACCAAGTTGCAGCAGAATGTGTCACCAAGTTGCAGCAGAATGTGTCACCAAGTTAGAGCAGAATGTGTCACCAAGTTGCAGCAGAATGTGTCACCAGGTTGCAGCAGCAGAATGTGTCGCCAAGTTGCAGCAGAATGTGTCACCAAGTTAGAGCAGCAGAATGTGTCACCAAGTTGCAGCAGCAGAATGTGTCACCAAGTTGCAGCAGAATGTGTCACCAAGTTGCAGCAGCAGAATGTGTCACCAAGTTGCAGCAGAATGTGTCACCAAGTTAGAGCAGCAGAATGTGTCACCAAGTTGCAGCAGAATGTGTCACCAAGTTGAGCAGCAGAATGTGTCACCAAGTTGCAGCAGCAGAATGTGTCACCATGTTGCAGCAGCAGAATGTGTCACCAAGTTGCAGCAGAATTTGTCACCAAGTTGCAGCAGAATGGGTCACCAACTTAGAGCAGCAGAATGTGTCACCAAGTCGCAGCAGAATGTGTCACCAGCAGAATGTGTCACCAAGTTGCAGCAGCAGAATGTGTCACCAAGTTGCAGCAGAATGTGTCACCAAGTTAGAGCAGAATGTGTCACCAAGTTGCAGCAGAATGTGTCACCAAGTTGAGCAGCAGAATGTGTCACCAAGTTGCAGCAGAATGTGTCACCAAGTTAGAGCAGCAGAATGTGTCACCAAGTTGCAGCAGAATGTGTCACCAAGTTAGAGCAGCAGAATGTGTCACCAAGTTGCAGCAGAATGTGTCACCAAGTTGCAGCAGAATGTGTCACCAAGTTGCAGCAGCAGAATGTGTCACCAAGTTGCAGAATGTGTCACCAAGTTGCAGCAGAATGTGTCACCAAGTTAGCAGCAGAATGTGTCACCAAGTTGCAGCAGCAGAATGTGTCACCACCAAGTTGCAGCAGCAGAATGTGTCACCAAGTTGCAGCAGAATGTGTCACCAAGTTAGAGCAGAATGTGTCACCAGGTTGCAGCAGCAGAATGTGTCACCAAGTTAGAGCAGAATGTGTCACCAAGTTATAGCAGAATGTGTCACCAAGTTGCAGCAGCAGAATGTGTCACCAAGTTGCAGCAGCAGAATGTGTCACCAAGTTAGAGCAGCAGAATGTGTCAGCAACCAGGTTGCAGCAGCAGAAGGTGTCACCAAGTTTGTGCAGCAGCAGAATGTGTCACCAAGTTGCAGCAGAATGTGTCAACAAGTTAGAGCAGCAGAATGTGTCGCCAAGTTGCAGCAGCAGAAGGTGTCACCAAGTTGCAGCAGCAGAATGTTGCAGCAGCAGAATGTGTCACCAAGTTAGAGCACAGTTATAGCACAATTGCAGCAGAATGTGTCACCAAGTTGCAGCAGAATGTGTCACCAAGTTAGAGCAGAATGTGTCACCAAGTTTGCAGCAGAATGTGTCACCAAGTTGCAGCAGAATGTGTCGCCAAGTTGCAGCAGCAGAATGTGTCACCAAGTTGCAGCAGAATGTGTCACCAAGTTAGAGCAGCAGAATGTGTCGCCAAGTTGCAGCAGCAGAATGTGTCACCAAGTTGCAGCAGAAATGTGTCACCAAGTTGCAGCAGCAGAATGTGTCACCAAGTTGCAGCAGCAAATGTGTCACCAAGTTTAGCAGAATGTGTCACCAAGTTGCAGCAGAATGTGCACCCAGTATGTGTCGCCAAGTGGCATGTGTCACCAAGTTGCAGCAGCAGAATGTGTCACCAAGTTGCAGCAGAATGTGTCACCAAGTTTGCAGCAGAATGTGTCACCAAGTTGCAGCAGCAGAATGTGTCACCAAGTTGCAGCAGAATGTGTCACCAAGTTGCAGCACAAATGTTCACCAAGTTGCAGCAGCATGTGTCACCATTTTTAGAGCAGCAGCAGAATGTGTCACCAAGTTGCAGCAGAATGTGTCACCAAGTTAGCAGCAGAATGTGTCACCAAGTTGCAGCAGCAGAATGTGTCACCAAGTTGCAGCAGAATGTGTCACCAAGTTGCAGCAGCAGAATGTGTCACCAAGTTGCAGCAGCAGCAGAATGTGTCACCAAGTTGCAGCAGAATGTGTCACCAAGTTAGAGCAGCTGAATGTGTCACCAAGTTGCAGCAGCAGAATGTGTCACCAAGTTGCAGCAGCTGGCCAGGGCGTAATGGTCTGTAATGGATGGATTAAAATGGGGGGTAATGGTGGCCAGGGGTTGTATGGGGGGGGGGTCAGGTTATAAGTAATGGCATTGTCTGTAGAATTTTCTGGAATGTAATTTATCACCAGCACTGCATGGTAATATGACAGAAATAGGAGAGTTATTGCCCCCAGATAGTGTGCCATCTGAGAACCCCCGAGAACCCTTTTCTCAGGCCGCACTGACAATGTTTGCTGGATGATAAATGTTGTATTTTTGTATTTCTACAATGTTGGGCTGGAGATAATTTGTATTTTCATGGGACTCCCAGCATGTCCTCCCTCACACACATCACACACTCACTGCTCATCTGCTACTCTAAGACTTCTGAATTACTGTGAAGTGTAGTCTCTGCAGCAAGCAAGCTGCCAGTGAAGTCAGAACAGTTGGGAACTTTGTCCATATTCAGAGAGATGAGTGGGAAGTACTTTGTCTGTAAAAATAAAACTGGACTGGGAACCATTAAACCATCCCTGGTGAGTCTCACTAACTGATAATAATATTCTCTTTGCAGCAGAATGAAGGACCAACCTGAGGAGAAAATCTGGGGTGACACCATTAGACTGATCCCCGACTGCAGGATCAAGATTCCCGAATGTAATTAGGTAGGAACTTCATGCCTTTCTGCCTGGGGTGGGGGCTGCTGTGGTCTGGGCTGTGGGTCAGGGTTGCAACGAAAAGCCAGTGGTGAATGTGCCCCTGAAGTGGCAGTTCAGGGGTGCCGAATATTCACTGTGATTTATCACTTTGAGTTAAGGCACCATGGTCACTTCACCACAACACATGTTTTTCGCACCTGCCTCTAGGGCTGAGCCTTTTGGTTAGGACCAGGGGAAATTTTTATTCCTGGCCGGAGGGCCAGCCATTGTATTACACGATGGCCACTTTCACTCTCTCCCATCTTCCTTCTCCCCCACTTTCTTTTATTTAGACCCTTTGTTTGTCACTTTTTTGTATCCTTTTGTTTGGTGTATACACATTTGGTCACTGTGTGATTAGTAGGTCCCCGGGCCTGCCCTGAACGTCTTGTGAGGGGGTGGACATAGGCCTTCTGGCTTGATTCACCCTCTCTCTCAGGGGGTCTCCCTTCGGGGGAGCCTCAACCGAGTACTTGGATGGGCTGTTTCGGCAGACCTTCCAGAGAAAGGGGTCGTCTGGTTTCGGCCAGATGGACCAAGTAAAGTACCTCAGTCCCCGTCTGGAGCCTAACGCCCCGGGGGATCAGGGTAAGGTCCTTCCTAGTGGAGGACAGTGTTACACCATTGCACGTTTTCTGTTTCCCTCTTTATGTGTGTGCATTTTTTTTTGGCACCGGGTGGAGCTTTTTGGTGTGTTTCACACACCACTGGCTTCTCAAAAAATAAATAAAAAAATCAAGATGGATAGAGGATCTTTTGCAGGAGATGGAGCAGTGGCTGGTAATATATATTATGGGGGGGCTAGATGGGATGGGGGTGTAAGGTACCTCCAGACATAGAAGGACAGTGAGATAGAGGTGAGGAATTGGGGTGTAGGTTACCTCTGGACATAGATGGACAGATGAGAACAGTGAGATAGAGGGGAGGGATGGGGTGTAGGGTGCCTCCAGACATAGATGGACAGATGAGGACAGCGAGATATAGGGTAGGGATGGGTGTGTGGGGTACCTCCAGATACAGATGGAAAGATGAGGACAGTGAGATAGAGGGGAGGGATGGGGCTGTAGGGTGCCTCCAGACATAGATGGGCAGGTGAGAACTGTGAGATAGATGGGAGGGATGGGGGTGTAGGGTGCCTCCAGACATAAATGGACAGGTGAGGACTGTGAGATAGAGGGGAGGGATGGGGGTGTAGGGTGCCTCCAGACATAAATGGACAGGTGAGAACTGTGAGATAGAGGGGAGGGATGGGGGTGTAGGGTGCCTCCAGACATAAATGGACAGGTGAGGACTGTGAGATAGAGGGGAGGGATGGGGGTGTAGGGTGCCTCCAGACATAGATGGACAGGTGAGGACAGTGAGATAGAGAGGGGGGATGGAGGTGTAGGGTGCCTCCAGACATAGATGGACAGATGAGGACAATGAGATAGATGGGAGGGATGGGGTACAGGGTGCCTCTAGACATAGATGGACAGATGGGGGGAGGGATGGCAGATAAACAAGCATGGAATAAGAAGTTGTCCCGAGGTGCTGACACTTGTGTATTGAAGCCGGGTGTTATTTTAGTCTTCAGCCAGTAAAGTAAGAACTCACAATCTCCATTCTTTGGGTTAGAGGCTCTAGAATTAGGGAATCCAGTCCTTTTGGGATGATAGCCAGGAGGCAGCAATTCCAGACTTTGTGTTCAGCTCATTTCTGTCATCTCAGAGTAAATCCCTGTCTTATGATGTTTTTTTCTGACCCAGATTACTGTCACCTTTTAGGTGGTCTGTGGAGTAAAGAGCCTTCTGAGGACAGAGAAGGAAGAAGCTGTGATCTGTCTTCCTTGTCAGATGTCAGAGACGTCCCGTCATCTACAGAGGACTTCTCCTGGATTGGACTATGGGAGGAGGTGAAGGAGCTCCAAGGACACCCTGTGATGTAAGGTAGGACGATTTTACCACCACATATCAGATACCGGCCTCCTCGCTGCTGATATTCCTGAGTTAGTAATGGGACTGTGCAGCGGCTAGGATGTTGTCTCTGACTCAGCCACACTCACACATTTACACTCTATATCAGCCTCTTCTCTACTGCTAAGTCTGAACAAGGAAAGAACAAGGAAGGTAGACTCTGCAGGAGCTAGACATTGACCCGGGCTTCCCCAGCCAATCACACTGGAATACCAGTGCCTCCATAACAGTGCCACCTCCCGACCCTGAGCCATGCATTGTGTGTCTATTCACGCAGTGCAGCTTGACCCTGTCCCCCACTCTCTGCTCCCATGATTTCATATACCGCAACAGGAGCCATTGTCTCCCACTGCTGCCTCTGTGAGCAGAGACAGAGGAGAGAGCCACTGTAAAGGGGCACAGCACTGGATCATGATAGGACTCAGGTAAATATAAGGGGGGGGGGCGGGGTGAGGGGGCAACACAGTTACTCTAACTGAACAAGCAACAGGACTGTGCAACAGCTTAGTTGTTGGTCCGGGTTTACTCAGCCACATGCACAAAACTAACTACCAGCCTCTTTGCTGCTGTTCCTGAACAAACAGGACTGTGCAGTAGTGAAGACGTTGGCATGGCCTTAGCCACATGCACACAATAGAATGTCAGCCTCTTTGCTGCTGCACAGTCCTGTTTGTTCAGACACAGCAGCAAGGAGGACGGTATTTAGTTGCATTCATATGGCTAGGTTAAGCCAGGCCAATGTCTGATCTGGTGCTCAGTCCTGTTTCTTGTTCAGATATAGCAGCAAAGACTTCAGCCATATGGACACAACACAATACCAGCCTCTTCTGCGGCACAGTCCTTAAAGCCGGGTCCAATGTCTTTGCAGCGGTCTCTGAACAAACAGGACTGTGCAGCAGCTCATACGTTGTCACGGCTTCACTCAGCAACACACACAACTAAATTCCTGCCTCTTTGCTGCGGCACAGTCCTGTTTGTTCAGACACAGCTGCAGAGAGCCTGCCAATCCATTGTGTACATGAGGCTTAGTAAGGCCGAGCCAATGTCTTCACTGCTGTAGAGTCCTGTCTGTTCAGACATAGCAGCAAAGACGTTGGCCCGACCTTACTTAGCCCCACACACAACGGCATACTCTGCAGCTGTGTCTGAACAAACATTACTGTGCCGCAGCAAAGAGGCCGGAATTTAGTTGTGTGTGTTGCTGAGTGAAGCCGTGACAACGTATGAGCTGCTGCACAGTCCTGTTTGTTCAGAGGCCGCTGCAAAGACGTTGGACCCGGCTTTAACCCCGTTACACACTGCAATTTGTTCTTCATTCAACCAGATGTGACAGATCTCCGTACACCAAGTGATGTGGTGATCTCTCCCGCTGTGCTATTGTGTTCTGACAGGGGACTTCCCCCTCCCCGACAGAATACACTGAGCAGCATTTGCAGCCATTGGCTGCTGGTTCTCCAGCATGTCCCTTCGTCTGACAGCTGTACACACTGACAGAAAGTCGGACGGTTCATCAGGAACTGGGCGATTCCCTGCCAATGTGTACCCAGCTTTACTCAGCAACACACACACTGGAATAGCAGCCTCTTCACTGCTTTATCTGAACAATCAGGACGGTGCAGCCGCTAAGACGTTGGTTTGTGCTTTTTGATGGTGTGTGTTGTTTGTGGGCTTGTGGTTTTTGATTGTTGTTTTTCTTTGCTTTTTGTTGGTTACAATTTTGGTTTGTAGTGTTTCCATAGGTCTTGGGTTGAGGGGTTAGTAGGGTTACCTAATTTATCCTTCAGTACGGTCACTCCTCTTTCTCACTTTTCTCCTATCCCTGCTTCTCCTGGATCATCACTCATCATTCTCTCTCCTTCTCCCCTAGTATGGTCACTCATCCTTCTCTCTTCTCCTTCTTCCCTCTTTTCTGAAGCTTATCCTTCTCCCTGCTCCCCCAGAATGGTAGCTTATCCTTCTCCCTGCTCCCCCATAATGGTAGCTTATCCTTCTCCCTGCTCCCCAGAATGGTAGCTTATCATTCTCCCTGCTCCCCCAGAATGGTGGCTTATCATTCTCCCTCTTCCCCAGAATGGTAGCTTAGGCATAGGGTCAGGGTGTTAGGGTTAGGGGGCTGGGGTTGGGGGTTGGGGTTAGGGGGTGAGGGTTAGGGTGAGGGTTAGGGGGTGAGGGTCAGGGGGTTAGGGTTGGGGTTAGATAGATAGGGTGACAAAGGGTTAGGTAGATAGATGGTTAGGGTTAGGGTCAGGGTTAGGGGGTTAGGGTGTTAGGGGGTTGGGGTTAGGGTTAGGGTTAGGTAGATAGGGTTAGGTAGGGTTAGATAGGGTTAGGGTTAGATAGGGTTAGGGGTTGGGGTTAGAGGGTTAGGGTTAGATAGATAGGGTTAGGGTTAGATAGGGTTAGGGTTAGATAGATA
>CM053037.1:202449779-202453803 GCA_028564925.1 Lithobates sylvaticus | reverse complement strand
GTTAAAGTTAAAGTTAACGTTAAAGTTAAAGTTAAAGTTAAAAGTTAAAGTTAAAGTTAAAGTTAAAGTTAAAGTTAACGTTAAAGTTAAAGTTAAAGTTAAAGTTAAAGTTAAAGTTAAAGTTAAAGTTAAAGTTAAGTTAAAGTTAAAGTTAAAGTTAAAGTTAAAGTTAAAGTTAAAGTTAAAGTTTAAGTTAAAGTTAAAGTTAAAGTTAAAGTTAAAGTTAAAGTTAAAGTTAAAGTTTAAAGTTAAAGTTAAAGTTAAAGTTAAAGTTAAAGTTAAAGTTAAAGTTAAAGTTAAAGTTACAGTTAAAGTTAAAGTTAACGTTAAAGTTAAAGTTAAAGTTAAAGTTAAAGTTAAAGTTAACGTTAAAGTTAAAGTTAAAGTTAAAGTTTAAAGTTAAAGTTAAAGTTAAAGTTAAAGTTAAAGTTAAAGTTAAAGTTAAAGTTAACGTTAAAGTTAAAGTTAAAGTTAAAGTTAAAGTTAAAGTGAAAGTTAAAGTTAAAGTTAAAGTTAAAGTTAAAGTTAAAGTTAAAGTTAAAGTTAAAGTTAAAGTTAAAGTTAAAAGTTAAAGTTAAAGTTAAAGTTAACGTTAAAGTTAAAGTTAAAGTTAAAGTTAAAGTTAAAGTTAAAGTTAAAGTTACAGTTAAAGTTAAAAGTTAAAGTTAAAGTTAAAGTTAAAGTTAAAGTTAAAGTTAAAGTTAAAGTTAAAGTTACAGTTAAAGTTAAAGTTAAAGTTAAAGTTAAAGTTAAAGTTAAAGTTAAAGTTAAAGTTAAAGTTAAAGTTTAAAGTTAAAGTTAAAGTTAACGTTAAAGTTAAAGTTAAAGTTAAAGTTAAAGTTAAAGTTAAAGTTAAAGTTAAAGTTAAAGTTAAAGTTAAAGTTAAAGTTAAAGTTAAAGTTAAAGTTAAAGTTAAAGTTAAAGTTAAAGTTAACGTTAAAGTTAAAGTTAAAGTTAAAGTTAAAGTTAAAGTTAAAGTTAAAGTTAAAGTTAAAGTTAAAGTTAAAGTTAAAGTTAAAGTTAAAGTTAAAGTTAAAGTTAAAGTTAAAGTTAAAAGTTAAAGTTAAAGTTAAAGTTAAAGTTAAAGTTTAAAGTTAAAGTTAAAGTTAAAGTTAAAGTTAAAGTTAAAGTTAAAGTTAAAGTTAAAGTTAAAGTTAAAGTTAAAGTTAAAGTTAAAGTTAAAGTTACAGTTAAAGTTAAAGTTAAAGTTACAGTTAAAGTTAAAGTTAAAGTTAAAGTTAAAGTTAAAGTTAAAGTTAAAGTTAAAGTTAAAGTTAAAGTTAAAGTTAAAGTTAAAAGTTAAAGTTAAAGTTAAAGTTAAAGTTAAAGTTAAAGTTAAAGTTTAAAGTTAAAGTTAAAGTTAAAGTTAAAGTTAAAGTTAAAGTTAAAGTTAAAGTTAAAGTTAAAGTTACAGTTAAAGTTAAAGTTAAAGTTTAAAGTTAAAGTTAAAGTTAAAGTTAAAGTTAAAGTTAAAGTTAAAGTTAAAGTTAAAGTTAAAGTTAAAGTTAAAGTTAACGTTAAAGTTAAAGTTAAAGTTAAAGTTAAAGTTAAAGTTAAAGTTAAAGTTACAGTTAAAGTTAAAGTTAAAGTTAAAGTTAAAGTTAAAGTTAAAGTTAAAGTTAAAGTTAAAGTTAAAGTTAAAGTTAAAGTTACAGTTAAAGTTAAAGTTAAAGTTAAAGTTAAAGTTAAAGTTAAAGTTAAAGTTAAAGTTAAAGTTAAAGTTAAAGTTAAAGTTAATGTTAAAGTTAAAGTTAAAGTTAAAGTTAAAGTTAAAGTTAAATTTACAGTTAAAGTTACAGTTAAAGTTAAAGTTAAAGTTAAAGTTAAAGTTAAAGTTAAAGTTAAAGTTAAAGTTAAATGTTAAAGTTAAAGTTAAAGTTAAAGTTAAAGTTAAAGTTAAAGTTAAAGTTAAAGTTAAAGTTAAAGTTAAAGTTAAAGTTAAAGTTAAAGTTTAAAGTTAAAGTTAAAGTTAAAGTTAACGTTAAAGTTAAAGTTAAAGTTTAAAGTTAAAGTTAAAGTTAAAGTTAAAGTTAAAGTTAACGTTAAAGTTAAAGTTAAAGTTAAAGTTAAAGTTAAAGTTAAAGTTACAGTTAAAGTTAAAGTTAAAGTTAAAGTTAAAGTTAAAGTTAAAGTTAAAGTTAAAGTTAAAGTTAAAGTTAACGTTAAAGTTAAAGTTAAAGTTAAAGTTAAAGTTAAAGTTAAAGTTAAAGTTAAAGTTAAAGTTAAAGTTAAAGTTAAAGTTAAAGTTAAAGTTAAAGTTAAAGTTAAAGTTAAAGTTAAAGTTAAATTTTAAGTTAAAGTTAAAGTTAAAGTTAAAGTTAAAGTTAAAGTTAAAGTTAAAGTTAAAGTTAAAGTTAAAGTTAAAGTTAAAGTTAAAGTTAAAGTTAAAGTTAAAGTTAAAGTTAAAGTTAAAGTTAAAGTTAAAGTTAAAGTTAAAGTTAAAGTTAAAGTTAAAGTTAAAGTTAAAGTTAAAGTTAAATGTTAAAGTTAAAGTTAAAGTTAAAGTTAAAGTTAAAGTTAAAGTTAAAGTAAAAGTTAAAGTTAAAGTTAAAGTTAAAGTTAAAGTTAAAGTTACAGTTAAAGTTAAAGTTAAAGTTAAAGTTAAAGTTAAAGTTAAAGTTAAAGTTAAAGTTAAAGTTAAAGTTAAAGTTAAAGTTAAAGTTAAAGTTAAAGTTAAAGTTAAAGTTAAAGTTAAAGTTAAAGTTAAAGTTAACGTTAAAGTTAAAGTTAAAGTTAAAGTTAAAGTTAAAGTTAAAGTTAAAGTTAAAGTTAAAGTTAAAGTTAAAGTTAAAGTTAAAGTTAAAGTTAAAGTTAAAGTTAAAGTTTAAAGTTACAGTTAAAGTTAAAGTTAAAGTTAAAGTTAAAGTTAAAGTTAAAGTTAAAGTTAAAGTTAAAGTTAAAGTTAAAGTTAAAGTTAAAGTTAAAGTTAAAGTTAAAGTTAAAGTTAAAGTTAAAGTTAAAGTTAAAGTTAAAGTTAACGTTAAAGTTAAAGTTAAAGTTAAAGTTAAAGTTAAAGTTAAAGTTAAAGTTAAAGTTAAAGTTAAAGTTAAAGTTAAAGTTAAAGTTAAAGTTAAAGTTAAAGTTAAAGTTAAAGTTAAAGTTAAAGTTAAAGTTAAAGTTAAAGTTAAAGTTAAAGTTAAAGTTAAAGTTAAAGTTAAAGTTAAAGTTAAAGTTAAAGTTAAAGTTAAAGTTAAAGTTAAAGTTAAAGTTAACGTTAAAGTTAAAGTTAAAGTTAAAGTTAAAGTTAAAGTTAAAGTTAACGTTAAAGTTAAAGTTAAAGTTAAAGTTAAAGTTAAAGTTAAAGTTAAAGTTAAAGTTAAAGTTAAAGTTAAAGTTAAAGTTAAAGTTAAAGTTAAAGTTAAAGTTAAAGTTAAAGTTAAAGTTAAAGTTAAAGTTAAAGTTAAAGTTAAAGTTAAAGTTAAAGTTAAAGTTAAAGTTAAAAGTTAAAGTTAAAGTTAAAGTTAAAGTTAAAGTTTAAAGTTAAAGTTAAAGTTAAAGTTAAAGTTAAAGTTAAAGTTAAAGTTAAAGTTAAAGTTAAAGTTAAAGTTAAAGTTAAAGTTAAAGTTAAAGTTAAAGTTAAAGTTAAAGTTAAAGTTAAAGTTAAATGTTAAAGTTAAAGTTAAAGTTAAAGTTAAAGTTAAAGTTAAAGTTAAAGTTAAAGTTAAAGTTAAAGTTAAAGTTAAAGTTAAAGTTAAAGTTAAAGTTAAAGTTAAAGTTAACGTTAAAGTTAAAGTTAAAGTTAAAGTTAAAGTTAAAGTTAAAGTTAAAGTTAAAGTTAAAGTTAAAGTTAAAGTTAAAGTTAAAGTTAAAGTTAAAGTTAATGTTAAAGTTAAAGTTAAAGTTAAAGTTAAAGTTAAAGTTAAAGTTAAAGTTAAAGTTAAAGTTAAAGTTACAGTTAAAGTTAAAAGTTAAAGTTAAAGTTAAAGTTAAAGTTTAAAGTTAAAGTTAAAGTTAAAGTTAAAGTTAAAGTTAAAGTTAAAGTTAAAGTTAAAGTTAAAGTTAAAGTTAAAGTTAAAGTTAAAGT